>JALPQD010000236.1:3515172-3547888 GCA_023101885.1 Typhlomys cinereus | reverse complement strand
TGCTGTTGCTCGTCTGTGCGATGCAATCCATTTGTCAACAGCATTAAGATGGTGTCTATTTCACAGGCGTGAGAGGACGACAGGCAATTCTCGTCACCAGCTTACCAGGGTACCGTCGTAATTTGGCTCCAGAAGCCAGCCTGGGATGGCTGCTCAGGCATGATCATTTATTTAGAAGGTGATCTTGCTAAGTAAGCCTCTGTGAGATAGAAGGGAAGGAGACGGGGCTGGGGAGGGGACCCGCTCTTGAAGCCCTTGCCTTCCGAGAGAAGGAACCAGACCCCATAGGATAGGATGTCTGCCTGCAGTTCTGTTCCTGAAAGGCAAAGCCTGGGATTCCCCAGAGCAAGCTGGTAGCCAGACTATCCCTAATAGCGTTCTTTGATTTAATGAGAGGCCCAGGCCCACAGCAATAAGGTGGAAGATCTGTCGAGGAGATTCCTGGTATCACCCTTGGACCTCCACAGACACACACTGAGGCGTACTGTATACACATACCCACCCATGTCTGCTCACTCATGTACAAAAACAAAAACAAAAACAACCCCCCCCCACTTACTCCACGATACACAGAAGGAAGACAAGAGAAAAGGGTGCTGTCAAGCAAGTTACCACTGTGAGCCAACACTAACTTCATTCTTCCACGGAACTCTGGGAAATAGTCCAGAACACCCCAGGATGTGGGGAGCTGGCCTCTCCTACCCATTTCTGCCAGCCCTTGTCTAAAGGCTGTTAGGGCCTTCGCTGGCTGGTTTCCCAAGGTTCTGCCCTATCCCAAGAGCATAGGTAGATCAAGGGCGGGCATCAGCATTGAGAGGAAGCTCCAGGCACGAAGGTCGGGTGTTAGCTGTTGCAAGCTGGGCTTGGCACATGAGGGGACAGTAAGGGCTGAGAAACAAGGGTTAAATGTGTACAGTGTCTGCTGCCTGGTAACATGGATCATGTACTTACTCTCCATATTTTAAAATATGATAAAATGACCTTTGAGGTTCTTTTGAACATCGAATAGACTGGGGACAGAAAAGGTTTCTGTTGTGAGCACTAGTCCTTTCTTTCTGTGGCGCTTTCCTTTGATTTCCCATGGGAAATTCATCTCATCTCCTTTGGATGACACAGTCCCCTTCTCTCCTTCCCAGGCCCGGCTTAATTTCTATCCCTTCATTATCATGGGGAAGGACAATGTGATCCACACTTGCCAGAGCGCCCTTGGTTAGCTGCTGCAGAGATGGACTCAGAGGTGAGGACGGAACCCCAACTATGAGTACCCCCCCTCGCATATCCTCCTTGGGTGCTAGCTGTTAGGGGTGTGTAATGATGCATATATGTTTCTTCTGTGTCTATCAGACTAGGAGCTACAAGTTCTGAAACACCAGTAGCTGTCTTGCTTTCTTTGGGATAGAAGGAAGGGGTGGAGGGAGGGAGGGGACCGGTATACCTGTTAAGTTTGAATGAGCAAAAAAAAAGAAAAAGAAAAAAAAAGAAGGAGAGAGGGAGAGGTAGAGAAAGTGAGACAGGGAGGGAGGTAGAGAAAGTGAAACAGGGAGGGAGAGGTAGAGAAAGAAGGGAGGGAGGGAAGAAGAGAGGGAGGGAAACAGGGAAGGAAGGAGGGAGGGAGGCAGGAAGGGAGGGAGAGAGAGAAAGTTTTCTGATATCATCCTTAAGCTGACTCACACACTCAAGTACACTTATACATTCAACCACCCATGTGCACCCACTCACGAGAGAGAGAGAGAGAGAGAGAGAGAGAGAGAGAGAGAGAGAATAAGGCCAGTTGTGGTTGTCTGCATCACAAATCTTCCATCACAACAGAACCCATCTTGTTTGAGTGTCCAGAGCTTTTCTTATCTAGGGTAAAATAAGAAGTGTTTAGATGGTTTATTATCAAGTATTTGTAGCTGATACTAAGACGTCCGTTCCTATTTAGTGTCTGTACTCCCCCCTCCACTGTCCATTTGGATAGGTTTACAGCACCAGGCATGTGATTCCTGACAATAAGAGGGGCCTTAGAACCCTTTGGAAAATATGATCGTTTTAAGCACAGCCCTTTCCTGGTGTTCTGCAAAAGGCCCGAAGCAGTTATTTCAGAGTCTGAGCTGCCGGGCTGCGTGTGGAGCAGGTAGACTTATTGCTGGTGATTTCACTGTGCTTTAGTTTTAGGAAATCACTCATGGTCTTAAACCATGCTGGACACACTCATTATTAAGACTGTGATTTACAAGTGAAGCTTTTCAGAGTGGGGAAATAAATTACTCTGGAACTTTCTTGGAGGAGGTCTGGGATAGGATATCTTGGACTATAAGAAGCTATCATTTTCCTTTATTGGAATCTATCATCTATCTATCTATCTATCTATCTATCTATCTATCTATCTATCTATCTATCTATCTATCTCTATCTATCATCTGTCTGTCTGTCTGTCTGTCTATCATTGTTTTTTTCTTTCTGCTGCTATGAGATAGTACTCATACACAACTTAAGGGCAAAAAGGAGATTTATTTGGCCTGCAGTTTCAGAGGAGATATAGCCCCTTGTGGAGGGAATCTCATAGCACAAGTCATGGCTTGGAGGCAATAGCAGGAGGTTGGTTCATGTCACAACCATCATCATATAGTCAGAGAGAGCGAAAGGCAAACTGCAGGAGGAGGACTGGACTACCCGGACCTTAAAGCCCACCCACCCCCTGTGATGTCCCTTCTTCCAGCAAGCTTCCACCTCCTAAAGTTGCCACGACTCAAACGTTAACATCAGGTAGGGATTCAAATCCATGGTCCTGTGGGGGCCCACTCACATCCAAACCATGACAGTCATCTATCTCGGACGCCTCTTATTATAACTCAGTGTCCTTCACCGGTTTCAGTGTAAACCAGGAATTACAAAGCGTGAAGGAGGTGGGCAGTTGGCATGAACCTAATAGGACAGTAGGTGCTGGGTCACTGGTATTGTTGCCACATAAAAGCAGGCTACGGTAGCGCCCACCTATAATCCCAGCACTCCTATGCTGAGATGGGAGGAAGAGACAGGAGAATCAGCCCCAAGCTCGTGGGCCAGTTAGCTTGGACTACTGAGCTGAGACAGAAGCAAAAGAGAACCTACGTCAATAAGGTGGAAGGTGAGAACCAATTCCCGAAATTTCTTGACCTCCACCCATGGGCCATGTCAGTCAGTAAAGTCAGCTCCAATAATAAGTCACGTTGACATGCTGGTTCAAGAATGAATAAACTGAGATACAGGACAACCAATTTTTTGCACGTAAAATAAGTAGCATATTTGGTGACATTGCATCTCATTTGTGCTGCTCATACCTTTGGCCTTTCGTCAGCTCTTATTGAGATCATGTTTCCCACAAGGAATTTGCAAGCTTGTCAAGGGATAGAACCATATCTTTTGTATGCATTTAAATCCCCACTGTATGAGATGAAGTTTATGTTTCCCAGTTCCCAGGGCCCAGCGGATGGCAGCTCCAGGGACCATGCCTCAGGGTTGGGATCGCGTTTCACTTCTCAGCAGGCGCATTCTTTGCTGCCTTTACAAGCTCCTTACCAAGGTAGTCAACATGGCTGCTGTGCAGTGGCCCTATCGTTCCCCAGCGCAGCTTGAGGTAAGTAAGTAAGCAAAGGGAAACTGGAAAAATGATCAGGAAGGACTGTTAGAGCGACACATTCAGAGGGACTTACTCCCTTTCCCAGGCTTTTGCACATTGTAGGAGTTGGTGCGGGCTAGCCCCTGTAGCAACCTACCTCACTTTCCAGCCATATTTCTTTTTTTAAAAAAAAATTTTATTTTTAGTGTGTGTGTGTGTGTGTGTGTGTGTGTGTGTGTGTGTGTGTGTGTAAAGAGGGCACTATGTGTCCCTGTGGAGGACTAAGGGTGACTTCGTGAATCATCCTGGATTGTTTCTACTTCCTTCTTGCTTTGCTCTGGGATTTCCGAGGCTCCACCTGTCCAGCTACAGTTTATCAACATTTATTTCTTTTTGTAAATTCCCACCAACAAGGCTGGTGATATGGCCCTACTGTGTTCCACGTGGTTATTCAGGGAGATGTCTTGGGGCAGTCTTCACCCCTGACCTTGTAGTGATTTGGGCATGGATATCCCACTGGTGGATGGTGGAAGTGAGAGTGAGAATTGTCTTGGGGGTTTATGTGACCTAGACCTATAGGTGTCCTGTTGTGGCCCATATGTCATTGGTCTGTTGGGGCAACACAAGAAATGAGAAAAAGACAAGACACATACAGAAAACTGGGACTGGCTGGGCCGCTGGTTCAGAGGGAGTCACAACAGCATGTTTATTACACAGACAAATGGACAGCAACACTGCATCAATGGGTTTCAAGGGCACGAGGAATGAGGAGGCTGTGAATTTGTTGCCATACACAATATACTCTATAAGAAGATCAATTCAATATAAACAACTGTTATCTGAGGAGCAAGGCATATAGGGATGCTATCAGCCACATCCTTGCCTTGGCCTTGCTGGTCCAGATTCTGCTTAAGCCATGGCTTTGCTCATGTCGTTGCTCATGCATGGCCATGTTCATGTTAAATGTCTCTCCTATAATCCTCGTGTGCTGCAGCCGCTCTCCACAGTGTCCCATGTCATTCTGTTTGTTTTCCATTAGCCACAACCTTCAGGGAAGCCAAAAAATAAGAGTCAAGCCCTGTGCATAAGAGAATGATGCTATGGGTTTGGTTATGTGCACAACACATTAATGCTCAAACAAGAAGTCATTTGTAGGGTCAGGCTACAATCTTACACTCTCGTCACCAACACAGGAGTAACAGGACTCCTGGCAGCAAGAGCTGATCCTTCAGCTCAGGCTCTTCAAAGTGCATCTCTCATCTCATTCCTGTTGCTCTATTGTGTCACCTGCTTTGTCCTCTGCATGAGCAATTACTGGCGACAAATGCTTGGGAACAAATAGGCATGCACGAGAGAACCAAGTGGCACCTGTGCCAGTAAAAGCTACTCAATAGGCCACATCTATAATATCACAAGGATGAATTCTTAGTGTTTTCTGGAAGTGGTCTCTTTGAACCAAATCAGATCAGAACACACTTAGCATTCATTAGGTCCTGTTGTTATGTAGCTCTATAGTATGAGCACTGTGGCATCTTGTCAGACCTTTTGTTGTTGAAGAATGAATAACACAGTTTTTGAATAAAACTGAAGATAGAAAATATAAGAGAAAGCATGAGTTTATAGGCTGTCATTGTAAGTCAAGTATTCTCACCCAGGGCAATTCTCTTTCCTACAGAAGTGAACCTTACAGAGAGGTAGGCCAGCCACAGTGCAGAGCTTGTCACATCCAAGAGCTTAGAAAACCCACAGGCATTTACCCAAATCAGCATTTTCCCAGCTTAATCAAATCACAGGCGTACATAGTCCACTGCATGGAAATGTGACCTGGTTTTATTTATCAAGTGAGATTTACATTCATGAATTTTATGATGCAATTATGCATTTCCTTCTCTTTCTTTAAGCGATATTTTACCTGTAGAAACCATTGAATTTCAGCTTACCATATATTTACAAAATCATTTTCAAAGCAATTTCGTACTATATGAGATATGAAAATGCAGTAGATTACTTTTTTGCAAGAGTGGTTATGTAAATCAGGGTCTTATATTATTACAGATACACCAGCACCAACATTTAGACCTACTGGGTCACAAGTGAATATAACCGGTCCGAATTCAATATTCCTTGGTTCTGAGATTTTTCTCACAATAATGTTAGCTCTCAGAGCTCAGTAGCTAGAACAGTATTTAAAATGTGAGATTTTAAAGCAATATATGTTGAGCATCAAACATGCAAATTATTCATTGCTAGAGTCTAAATATGTTTGTCCTCGCCAGTATTCACACATTTGACTAATGGCCAGTGTGATGTCTTAGTAGTGGAATCTTTGGGGCAGGATTAGGTCACAAGGGCTCTGCTGTCATGAATGACATCAATGCCCTTGTAAAAGAGCCCTCGGAGATGCCTCTTACCTTGCGAACACACAGCAAATGGTGATAGTCTAGTTCAGTCTGTGGACTAGGAAGTGGATCCTCACTAACCAAAGTATTTGCTAGCACTGTGATATTGAGTATCTCAGCCTTTAGACCTATGGGAAATAAATTCATGTTATGAATCAGGCCCTTAGTATATAGTTATTTATTAAAACAACTTGAATAACGATGGCAATCTCCATAAAAACATCAGATGGCCAGAGAAAGCTGAAAGATGTAGTAATAATTTAGTCAGATTGTGTGAGAGGACAAAAGTGGAGCTTGGAATGTGCTTTTTGCCTCACTTGTGTCCGACATTGAGTGTTTTGCTCTCTCTGGAGGTCAGTATCTCTAGTCTGAGCCTGGTCATGTTTGGCAGGGAAGGTATTATCTGGATTATGCCCAATCTTAAGGCTCAGAGCTTTCTAGCTGTCTGACTACTGTTCAGCTACTATGGTGCACAGGCATTACTGTGCACTACTATGCACTATAGAACATTCTCCCTTCCCAGTCTTGTCAGGCATATTGGGAAAAATGTAAACAATGTTGAGCACTGAACATCTGCAAAATGTGAAGGAGGCTGTGGACCGCTGATGTGCTGTGTTTGTTACTTTTTTCATCGTGATTAGATGCCTGGAAAAAGCAACTTAAAGGCGAAAGGTTTAGTTTGAATCACAGTTCAGAGGAATATAGTTTATTATGGTGGGGAAGGCCAGAGAAAAAGTGGTTAGTCACATGTTTCTTTAGGAGACAGAGAGACATGAATGCTATAGCTATGCTTGTTCTTTCCTTTTTTTTCCATTCTGGAACCCAGGTCCATTCAAAATGTGCCTTTCCTAGGTTTCTAGGCAATGCTACTGAGTCCTTACACCTCATTAGTGTGGAGGACCCAGAGGAAGTTTGACATTCACACTAAAGGGTGCTCCAAGGATAGGGGAGAGAGAGGGGGCACTGAGAGTAAGGGAAGGGGGGAAAGGAAGGAGAAAACAGGGGAGGGAGCAAGGGGTTCCTGGGAGGGGTGGAGGAAGGGAGGGGACCAAGGTACCTATTAAGTTTGTATGAGTGGAAAAAATTAATTAATTAAAAAATAAAAGGCAAAAAAGGACAAGGAAAGTAGTTCAGTGGTAGAAAAGCAAATATTATTAGCAGTTTAAAAGCAAAGTTATAGTTAATAATGAATGAATTGAATCTGAAATCTGATGCTTTGGGGAAAAAATGATAAGATGGATATACCATTAGCTAATCTAATAAATAAAAAGAAGAAAAAAAATGCCTTTCCTTCTCGGTTAAACCTCTCTGGAAATACCCTTACAGACCTGCCCACAGGTGGTCTCCCAGGTGATTCTGACCTCATCAAGCTGGGGAAATGGCTCAGTAGATAAGGCATGCGAGCACGAGAACTCACATAGAAGCAATTGCCTGTAATCCAGGACTCAGGTAGCAAAAACAGGGAATCCCCAGAGCAAGCCATCAATCTAGCCTAGGAGACTGGGGAACTCTGGGTTCAACTGAGAGACCCTGCCTCAATGATAAATGTGGAGAGTAATCAAGATGTAAACTTTGGGCCTCCACACAGCACAAGCATATGTATGCACATGCACATGTGCCGATACATGTGAACGTGCATGTGCACATGTATACACCTTTCACACATGTAGATACATTAAAACTCCCCATCCAGTTGACAAGAGTAATCATTACAGGGAATGTTACAAGATGGTGGCCGTGGTGGGGTGGTTGGAGGAAGAAGGAACCTGAACATAGGAATGAAAATATGCAACGAACTATTTTCTTTCTTTTTTAAATGTGCTGATGAATTGTATTCATTGACATTTTCATGAGTGGGTACTGTTGCAATTTGCTTGCATGGTTGCTGATAAATGACCATCAAACGGCTTAAGGGAGCAAGGGGTTATGTCCTTACAACAGTCCGGTTACAGTTCTCAGTCCAGCTTGACGGGAGAGCACGCACCAACACCAGGGCTGAGGGAACTGGCCACACCATCACCACATAATGGCTGAGAGACGGACAATCCTTACTTGCCAGACCAGCATGTGTGGCCAAATGTACAGAAGGATGCCGACTCTCTCAACTAGCTCTCTGTGATTTATCCAGGGCCTAGTCCCACCCACCATAGCTTGGGCCTTCCCCAGCAGCTAGACAATCTCCTGCAGGTTTGCTCTGGGCCTAACTCAACCACTAATTCTCTATAAATGTGCGCAGAGCTCAAACCCTCAACTGTCGAGTTGACACCAATGCCTAACCAGGACAGGTACAAAGCCTCTCCCATTTACTCTCTTCTCACTTCTTTCTCCCCTACCCCAATGGAATATTTTCTTTGTTCTTTCCTGAAACTCCAGCTCTAACTCAGACTAGACTGCTTCTTCCTGAAGAGCAGGAACCCCAGGGAGATAAACTATGGCACAGAAAAAAAAAAATCAGCTTTCTAGTCGGACCAACCTCCTTTGCATCTGCACTTAATTAAACTCCTCTGGGTCCTATGATTGTCTTCTATAAAAGAAGCATAAAAACAATTATCTCTAAAGATTGTTTTCACATACATTTGATGCTCAAGGTTAGCTTCCTTTCCCCTGGGATCTTGTTTACTATTGGTGCTTAATGGAGAGATAAATTAACACATTATTTTAAAAATATTTATTATTTATTATTATTTTGTGTGTGTCTATGTGTATAAGAGGGCACTGTGTGATTTTTTCAGTTATTTGATAATTTTATTCACGAACGCAATATATTTTGAAAATATCCACCTCTTCCATCTTTGTGCTCTCCTCTTCTTCCTCCTCCTCCTCCTCCTTGTCATCTCTTTCTTCCTTCTTTCTCTTCCTCCTCCTTCTTTTTCTTCATTAGGTCATGTCATAGTTAAGCACAGGTGTCAACTTGACTATTGAAGGTTCAAGCTCTGGGCACATTTGTAGAGAATTAGTAGTTGAGTTAAGCCCAGAGCAAACCTGCAGGAGATTGTCTAGCTGCTGGGGAAGGTCCAGCCTATGGTGGGTGGGACTAGGCCCTGGAATAAATCACGGAGAGCTGGTTGAGAGAGTCGGCACCCTTCTGTTCACTTGGCCAGACATCCTTGTCTGGCAAGTAAGGATTGTCCATCTTTCAGCTGTTATGTGGTGATGGTGTGGCCAGTTCCCTCGGCCCTGGTGTTGGTGCATGCTCTCCCCTCAAGCTGGACTGAGAACTGTAACCAGGAATAGCAAGAGAGAATAAACCCTTGTTCCCTTAAGCCGTTTGATGGTCATTTATCAGCAACCATGCAGGAGGACTGCTACAGTTTATTAGCGCTGTCCGAATGCACATGGATGTGGGACCGTCCACTGGAGCATGGGCAATCTACCAGAAGCCTGAAGAAAAATGATTCTTTCTTCTAGCAGCCATGGACTGCCAATAGCTTCCCCAGCGTGTGCTAGGATATCAACCAGTTTGACCTTCTGCAGGTCTTGTGCAGGAAACCACAGCAACTATGAGTTTATGAGTTCACAACCACGTCACAGTCCTCTTCCCCATCCCCTGACTCTAACATTTCTGCCTCTTCTTCCTCGGTGTTCCCTGAGTTTTGAGAGAAGGGGTTGACATAGATGCCCTATTTAGGGCTGAACTTTTTCTCAGCACTTTGTCCAGTTATGAGTCTCTATGCTAACTATTGCTCATTTCAGCAAGAAGTTTCTCTGACCAATGTTGAGAGCAGCACTAATCTATGGGTATACACATAAATATTTAGAAAGCAGTTTAATGTGTTCATTGAGCAAAACAACTGTAGCAGGTTCCCATCTAGGGCTTATAGGATCCTGAGCTATGAGCTTTTGATCAGGTTTACAGAACCTGGACTGAATTCACAACAGTGGAGAAGGCCTCAAATCCAGGCAAAAAGTGGTTGGTTAGTTCCATGACAGTCAAGTCATTATTGTACCCGTGGGTACATCTTATCTGGCAAGTTGGTACTATAGCATGCAGGGTTCAGTACGGTATAAAACACCGATGTCTTTTTCTTTATTTGTGGCTTGCATAGCACTTTATGGCACTGTGAAAGCTAGTCAGCAGGGAGTAAGTTTCTTGATCAGTTTCACCTTGATTTCTCTATGTCCTGAAACCATATGGTGTTTTCTAGGAGTAGGGTCTTACATCTAGTTATGGTGGGCATGAAGAACTATATCTAGTTATGGTAGGCAATGAAGAACAAAGTCAATGGTCTGTGTTGTTTTGGAAGCTTCTGGACCCTCCCTGATCAAGAACTCATTGGAAGTAGTCCATACATAGCATTGAGATATTTGTTCTGGGAGCAGAATTATCCATCCATTGGAGTTACTTCAATCCAAACTTTTACTTTCTAAAGTAGCTTACAGAATAATGGATCTCTATAATGCTTTTTCATAAATTCTAAGCTTTGATTAACCCACCCTTTCCACTATCCCATCCCTTTCTTACTTAAACCTTTAACCCCTAGTATCTAATATTACTTTCTCCATTTCCATATCCCCTGTGATTAAGAGCATTTTGTAGAATCACAGAAGGTTAAAATTGGAAAATTTTAAATCATCTAGGTAAACTATCTCATTAAACTTAATTAAAATGCTCCTTTCATAGAGTTATGAATTCGTGTGAAGAAAAGCTGCTACTATCAAAATACATTGATATTTGATCTATTAGATGAGAGATGTTAGAAAAGAACAGGATAATCAGATTAGGGTACAAAGAAACTTTATGTCTTGCTGAATATAGGGATTAGCTTGACCTCAGTAGAAGGCAATCAGAATTTTAAATATTTATACCTTGTGCCTCGACATTGTCACATCTAGGAATAATTTAGCATGCAGAGATAATTGACCAATTGCATATATATATATATATATATATATATAATATTAACTCAATTGTAGTGTTGTTCAGAATATCAAAATTTTAGAAACACTATAAATATCCCTAATCAGGAAGTTAAATAAATTATGGTATTCCCTTGTGATAGACTATAGACAAGTTTATGTTGGTTGAAATGGGAACACTTTCATAGATAGGTGAAAAAAAGCATGTTATTCATATCACAGTCTCATGTCTGTGAAATTGTTAAAGCATTCATGGACTTACATACTGACATATTAAAATGATGGTACTACAATTTTAACAGGTGCCTGTGGATGGTTTAAGGAGTTTTTTTTTTTTTTTACTTTTGTTCATATTTTTAAAATGCATGTATTATCTATTTTGGGCATGTATTGACTTTATAATCAGAAAAAAAACCGATTTTCAATTTGAAGTAAAAATAAAATGAAAGTTCCTTCAGGTTTCTTAATTTAACAGGGTTGTCACTTTACAGAATCCTATCTTATTTTTATGCTTTAACCTCACTGCCCAAATAGGCGTTTATACAGGGACAACCTCAGAAAGATCACACGGATACTTCTCACTTTCCTGGTCTCTCAGATTTCTAAGATTAGCATGGGTCTTTTTAATGAAATAAGGCAGTGCATAAATAATAAATAAATGAATGAGTAAATAAAGAATAAAATGGTTTATGTCTTCCCTTAATTATAAAGCTTATGCCATCACGAAAGCATTCGTTTCTAAATAAAGTGGACAGTTGACTGTCCTGTAATATAAATCTACCCCTAAATGACATCCTAATAAAACAGACTTCCTGCCTTGTGATTAAAGAATTTTAAGGACTACCGGCCAAGATGCAGGATGTGTACTGTGTACTGGTTGCCATGGTTTTGACTGAGGATGAGCTATTTAAGCTTATCCTTAATCTGGATGGGCATGAGTCTCTCTCTGCAAGGTTAAAAACAGTGCAAGAAGCAAGACTGTTTTTAGATTGGATGAAAGCCTGGCTATAGTAGCAACTAAAAACAGAGCTCTTTAATTTTTAATTAACCCTTTGGATTACAGATTAGGTAAAAAAATTAATCATAATAGATTCTTTTTAGAAAATAAGCTGACATGCAAAACCAAAGGAACTGGTGTCTAATTATTTCTATATAGGCATTTTGGAACCAATATCCTAATTAAAAAATTGCAATATATATTAAAGAGACTTTTATTAGCTTTAAAATCAGCTAGTCAGTTCCCATGGTGGTTTTTCTCTGTTGAAGAATTCCAGATTGTGACTAGTTTAGTGTTTTGAGCTGGTAATTTCCCTTTTCCATTTGCAAATAGTACTTTGGAATAAACAGGAGATAAGACTCTTAATAGTTTATGCTTGATTCTATTATCTCCTCTATTTCATGGTGACATACCTTTTTCAAATGCAGATACTCTTTATGGCTGGGAGTTTTAACCAGCCAAGGCGAAGGACCCTGTAAAGGCTGGAGAAATAAACATGTTTCACACTCCAGATTACTGACCTCTCCACGAATACACTGCAGGGCCTCTAGACCAACACAGGGAAGCTGAGAAGCCCATTCAAATCAGAGTCAGATAGTGATGCCAAGGTGGTTGTACCCTAGGCTATGAGATTTGAAGCAAACACTGTAACTGTTGGTACCATTTCATTGTAAGCCCTTCAGTTTCAAAGCTGTTTGGACCAGATGAGTTATGTTTTACAGTTTTTCTCATTTTTTCTTCTAAGTGATTCCAAATCTTTCCTCAAATAAAACCTACATGGAACTCCATCACAAAAACACAAACAACAAAAGTCCTTTTAAGTGGTTCTGGGGTCAGAAGCTGTCATGAGTATCGGTTTCTTATCTTCTCCAGCCACCCACAGAATTCCTCCGAACACATTTTGAAGATCATTGACTCAGGAAACTTTAGGTCCCATTCAATTGTAAAAGTCAATCTATGGTTCTCAAAAAACAACCAAATAAACACAAAACAAGGCCTTAATAATTTTGGTTTTAGAAAATGGAAGCCTTCGCAGGAAGTGAACAAAGATAAAATACAGTAACTCCCCAAAGTTAGTGACCTTTATTTTCAGCAAGACAGAGTAGAAAACTTGCTTGGAGTTTGCCTGATACTTGACATTCAGTGGCCCTGGTGTGAACCTGTATCCCACTCTCTGTCATGAGCCTTAGGATGAACAATTTCCTACTAGATTCATGTACTCTGTCTGCTATATTGTCTTTTACAAAAGTCTATCCATTGACTCATGGCTTAGTAATTTTTTTTACATTTTTAAATTTATTTTTTTCCTTTTTTTTATTTCTTCCACTCATACAAAGTTGATAAGTACACCATTCCCCTCCCTCCCTCCACCCCTCCCTGGATCCCTTTGCTCCCTTCCTCCTTTTCCTCTTCCTTTCCCCCCTCCCTTCCTTTCTCCCAACTCCCCCCCCCCATTCCTGGAGCATTCTTTAGTGTGCATGTCAAACTTCCCTCTGGGTCCTCCTCTCTGATGAGGTGTAAGGACTCAGTAGCATTATGGCTTAGTAATTTTTGAAGTTTTATATTCTTTTGGATTTCTTATGTCTTTATGCAGCTCATGAACTCCATTATTCTAAACATTATTCTGAACAACTAGGCACTGGGATACCATGTTTTCTGTCATTATTAGCCCAACTTCCATCTTTGGTGTATAGCATTTTTATACATAGAGTAAGAGGGTTAAGGCTCTGTCAGACTTATAGGCTCACATAGAGAGGAAACTGGAGTTTGGGCCTCCAAATAGAGATTCTTTCTTCTTGTCCTCCCTCCTTCCTTCCCTCCCTCCCTCCCTCCCTTCCTCCTTTCCTCCCTCTCTTTCTCCCTTTCTTCTTCTTCCCCCCTTTCTCTCTTTATGTATGTGCATGTGTATGTGAGTATGCATGCATGCAGAGGGCAGCGAAGAATCTTTCTTTCTATTTTCCATCTTAGTCCCTTGAGACCAGTGATCTCTGGAAATCCATCTGTTTCTGTCCCCTGCTGGGGTTACTGGCGTGTATGATCATGCTGCTGGTTATATGTCTGCTTAGCATCCAACTCAGGTCCTCACACGACTAGTTGTGATCCTCACAGGACTTGATTGTGCTATAACCTGAAGAATGGAATCAGGAATGATTGTGGATACTCTGCCATACATTTGAAACAATACTCTTATTTCTGTTCCCCTAGACAATGGAAAAATACTCTGATTTTATAATGCGATCCCTCTGAGAAAATAAAAAGATTGTGCAAGCCCCAAATGATTAAAACTGACATTTATATTGCACTCTTGAAAACCCTATATAAACTATTTGTCAAGGAGTCCATATTAACCACCCACCATTTATTAAAACAGAACAAGTATTTCAGCAATGAAAGACAACTTGATAGAATAATCAGAGAATGGATGGGAAAGGGAAGAAAACAACAGGACTGGAGACTAAGTTCAGTTCTTCCTTTCTCATTTTAAACCTTGAAAGTGATATATATATATATCATATATATATATATGCCCCAACTAGCTCAGTTGTCACCAGGGTAACATGCTTGTGAAACTAGTATTCCCAGCAAGAAACAGCCTGTGCCAAGTCTGCATATTGCTGATAAATTCATGACAAAACAATTTAAGGGAAGAAGAGGCTTTATTTTGGCTCACAATTGTCTGATTACAGTTCCTTGTGCAGCCGGGCAGGAGAGTCCACATCAACGCCAAGGGCCGAGAGGACTGGCCACACAATATCCCCGGGACTTCTGAGAAGAACAATCCTTGTTGCCAGACCAGCATGTCTAAGTATTCCAATTTCCTCCACCAGTTCCTTCCATCTTATTTACCTGCTCAGGAACTAATCCCACCCACCACAGGCTGGGTCTTCCCCATCAATTAGGCGATCTTCTCTAGGCTTGCTCCAGGCTTAACTCAACTGATAATTTCTCACAACTGTGTCCAGAGCTCAGAGCGGCATTCCACTTCTACACTTTCTGGTCACTATTTTGATTCACCAGTTTTGTACTTGTATATCAGTAGACTCACACAACACACCATATACCGCTTGGATCTAGTGACTTTCATTTACGTTGATGTCTGCGAGATTCACTCATGGTGCCATTTGTAACTGTTCATTCTGCTGGAATTAAATGTGCCACTATACCTAAATCCATCCATCTATCCATGCATAAGTATTTGGACAATCTTTTTTTGTCTTTTGACTGCTACAAATTGGGCTTCTAATAAACACTCTTTTTTTTTTTTTTTTTTTTAAACAAGAAGTTTATTTAAACAACGAGACGCTTGACTTGAAGGGGAAACTATCTAGGATTCATTTTTTAAGAGTAATTTACCCCTACTTAAAGACAGATTGCCCTACATGTAACAGCTACGTACAAAAAAGTTATAAAATTGTCCTTGGTTTTACAATGATAAATGAAAAACATTAAAATTCTCCAATCAAACAAGGTATGCAAGAATTTTTATGTTGTTGGTTTTTTTTTGTTAAAACAATGAGCAAAATAACTTACTGGAATATAAAGATAAGAGCTGAATGAGCATGCCACTAATGGAGAGAGGGGGTATTTTCACAGAACCAGTACTTTCCCCATACCATCTCCATGTGATGTCAACCAAAACATAACATTGGCCATTTAGAATTTTTTTTTTTTAAAAAAAGCGCAATATGCTTGTGCACATACACCAGTTACTTTATGTACAATAAAGGAAGGGGAAGGGGAAATGAAAGAATAGAGAAACTATACTGTAGTAGTCAGGATGTGGTGGAACCAAATTGCGGCTTCTAATTGAGAATGTATTCTTGGTCTATAACAAAATTCTGGAGTAAAGTAGCAGGTTCCCTTTTTAGTAGACACCTCCTGTTTGCTGCTGGAACACATCAATTGTGTCTTCATCCTCCATTTCCAACTGTGCCGGTGTATCTGTTTCATTGATTGGTTGCCCATCAAATCGGAATCTGATCTGCCTCATTGACAAACCCTGTCGCTCACAATAGGCTTTCATTAGTTTACTCAGTGGTGTGTGCCTCTTAATCTTAAACTGTACCACAGAGCCATCCTGCCCGGCCACCTTCAAGTTAATGTGATCGTTGTTCTCAGTCTTCACTCCTTCCTTGGGTTTCTCGTCCGCCATGGCGAGCGCCCGAGTCTCCGCAGCTGCCGCTTCACAAAAGAGGCACCGGGTCCGCACCGAAGGAGCGCACAAGCTGCACCCGGAGCGGCAGAAGAAGGAGGCGGCAGCGGTGGACGAGGCGGAGGGCGCGCGCCTAATAAACACTCTTGATCATACTGTTTGTGGATATACCTAGGAGTGATATTTGTGTATTGCGTGTCCACATTAACCTGTGTTTCCAAATAACTTCCAAGTAATTTACACCCTCATGGTATCTGGAAAGCATCACTGTTACATACACTTGTCAATACTTGCTGTTTCCTAGTGAACAGTCAATGGGCTTTTTAAAAAATTTTTTTATTATTATTTATTCAATAGTGCATGTATGGTTGTGCACGTGTGTGGATTTATGTGTGTGTGTAGAACCACGGACGAATTCAGGAACCACCATGGACGCCTCCACCTCCTCCTTATTTACTCTGTCCTGGGATTCACAGGCTCCGCCCTACCAGGACCAGAAACACAGGCCGCCCCCACTTCCGCCTGGCGTCTATACGTGGGGTCTAGGATCCGAACTCAGGACCTTCCGCCTGCAAGGCAAAGGCTTAACCCCTGAGCCACCTCTCCAGCCCGTCAATGGGCTTTTAAAATGCTTGTTTATTTTAGAGAAAGAGAGAGAGAAAGATAGATAGATAGATAGAGAGAGAGAGAGAGGGGCCTGAGTGTTACAGTGTATATGTGGATGGAGTCAGGGAACAAGTGTTGGAATGCATTTTTCTTCTTCCACCATTAGGATCAAATTCAGGTTTCCAGGATTATGCGTCCGCGCTTTCCCATCCCCCAGACCCATGTATTTTTGCAGAGCTTTTGCACACACTGCCGACTTATGTGCTGACTTTATCACTAGCTCCAGAGAGATTCTGAACCACCAGTTCAGACCTGACCAATCAACCATCACGTTCTTTAGGCCCCAGTTGTTGACTGTAAGATGAATATGTGACCCCCTCAGAACTACTGACATTGAACAAAACCAGTGTGAGGCCTGCAGAGAAGGGGGAGTCTCTTCCTTGGAGAAGGATGCTATGCTATGCTGCCTCAACCTTCAGGGGAAGACATGTTGGAAGCAGAAACAGGGAGACACAGACCATTTGGAACCTTTTGAATCAAGTCATTGCTGAAACCAATGATCCTTTCAACACCCCAAACCTGGCCTTCTTAACATATTTGGGGTAGGGTTTTCTGATCCTTAAAACCCAATGAACATTAACATTTAAATAAAAAAATTTGTCTTAGATGGTGATTCAAGCATTACCTCTGTTGTGCAAAGTAAGGTAATGATATGGCTTTAAGAAGAATCTTTGCCCTACAATGTGGATATAGTTTCAAATAATATAACTTTATAATTTAAAATTTTATTATTATTATTATTTATTCAACTGTGCACATGTGTGTGTGGGATCCGAACTCAGGACCTTCCACCTGCAAGGCGGAGGCTTAACCCCTGAGCCACCTCTCCAGCCCCTAACTTTGTAATTTAGATACCAAGAGATGATGTCCTGTATGGGCTTGTGTAGGAATTAAAAGTTTATTAGAGTGAAAATTTTGTGTTAGGATTCATCCAGTGGAGCAGGTGGGAAGTGAAAAGTGGGTATCCCTATCCATGGCCACTAATAACTACTGTCCTTCATGATAGTGTCTCCAGACACCTATCCTTGAGCCAATTTCATCAAAATTGCTTTGGAGAGCACAACAAAAGTTACAAACAAATGACCCTGGAGATCTGGGTCATTCAGTATGGGCTGACAATTTGTTGATTTTCAAATACACACAGGAACTTGGGAGCCAAAGTTCGTGAAAGCATTGTCTTCAGTCCTTATCACGAGACACTGCTAGCTTTTCCTAGGAATTTTGATCCACAGTAAGGATGGAGATGGGAGACAAAATTAAGGGAAGAGAGTAAAAGAGCATGTTAGAGAAGTGTAACGGTTGGAAGGTTGGAGATTTCTGAGTGGGGAGGAAGAAGAACACTGATACCAATATTTTTCAAGGAACAGAGTTTTCTGGAAATAAAGATGTTGACTTTGGAAGGTGAAGATGTGTGTGTGTGTGTGTGTGTGTGTGTGTGTGTGTGTGTGTGTGTATTGTTTTCTGCTAATATACTTCACTTATGGATAGAGAAGAAGGTGGTCCCAGCTCTTTCCAGTGATATTGTCAAGTATATATACTGAATATATATACACTGAATATACATACTGTATATACAATGGAAAAAATATAATATTCCCATGCATTGGTCTTTGTGTGGTGGCATAAAGAAGACATTTATTCTCTTTTCTATTTAGTAGTGGATCCAAAGATGAAAAAAACCCAATTATTACTGTTTATTTCTGGGCAAAATATTTCTTTTTTCCTCAACCTTAATAACATATACCTTATACACTTAAGCCATATACACTAACACATAAAGAAAAACTTGAGACACATGGAGGCTTCAAATTCAAGTTTGTATATGAACAGACTATAGACTGAGTTCTTATATGATATAACCAATGTCTAATGAGGAGTGATTGAATAACTATCTTTGTAAATTTGGCTGTAGGATGAAGAAAGGACCTTTCTCTTACCATCGCCTGAGTACTAACATTCCATTTCTCCATCATCAGCTGCATCTTAAGAGGGAAAGTCAGGTAATTTGACCATATTCTCTCTGAATCCCTATAATAAATAAAAAGTTGTGAGTTTTGAGCTTCAGATTTGCATATTTTGCTCTATTTAATATTCAAATTTTATTAAAAAACTAAAGTTAATGTCGTCTTAGAATTAAGGTATATTTAAACTTAATTAAAATCTAAAATGGTTTCAAATTTATATATTCATTTATTTTCATGCAGGCATGTGTGTTGTGTGTGTCCCATGGCATGCCTGGGAATGTCGAAGGACCCCCTTGGAAGTCATTTCTCTCTTTCCACTTAAGACTCTTTCTTGTTGTTTTTGGTGAATGTATCAGGGGGCACTTGCGTGTGTGTGTTTATGGAGGCCCAAGGGTAACATCAGGAATCACCCTGAAATGTTCTTGCTTCTCTCTGGGTTTCCCAGGCTCTGCCTTCCAGGGACAGAAATGCAGGCCTCTGCCATTTCTGCATACCATTGTTAAGTGGGGTCTGGGATCCAAACTCTGATTCTTTTGCTTAGGAGGCAAAGACTTTAACCTTGAGCCATTTCTCCAGCCCTGGTGAGGGCATTTTAGAGAGGATTAGCTAAGTGGGGAAGACCTGCCCCGAATGTGGGCAGTGCCATCTCCTGGGAGCGCAAATAAAATAAGGGGGAAGAAATAAGAAATTGAGGTAGAATGGACGCTGTCTTCTTGGTTTCCTGGCCGTCAGGATGGTAACTGCCCTGTTCTTCTTCCCTCCTCCCTCCCCATGATGAATTGACAACTGCCAAAACCACGAGCCACACTAAGTCTCCCCTCCTCTAAGTTGTTTTTTGGTCACAAAGTGGGCAGCTGATTAACCCAATGTGTAAAAGTGATTTTGCTTCTGACCAAACTAATGTTTTATGCTTTAACAATTGCCTTAGATCTGTTGTACAGATGCACAAATTGTCAGTGCTGTCTTCTTGGTCAAACCACTGTGGGAGGTCTTACATGGAACCATAAGATGGTCAGTTTTGCTGGCTTTACCCTCTGCTGCAGGATCTCTGTGGAGCCCCTTGGCTGCCAGCTTGTGGTGCTCCTGGGGGCTGGTGAGAGCTGTAAGAGGTGGGGTCTAGAGGGAAGTTAGGTGGCTGGGGTGTGCCCTTGCTGGGATGGGGAGACTGACATTCCGGCACTCTCAGTAGCCATAAGGGGAAGAGCTCTGTCCCTCGTTGTGGGTCCGGCTATGGGAAAAATGCCTTACAGACATGCAGAAAAGCAATGAAAGCAACTGACCATGGACCGAAACCTGTGAGACCTCAAGCCCAAACAGACTTTCCCTCCTTGAAGTGGATTATTGTTTGGGTTTGGATCAAAAGGTCTTCCAAAGGCTCAAGTTTGGAACCTTCAGACTGCGGGGGTGTGTGTGTGGGCTCCTGGGAAGCCC
Source organism: Typhlomys cinereus (assembly GCA_023101885.1). NCBI lineage: Eukaryota > Metazoa > Chordata > Mammalia > Rodentia > Platacanthomyidae > Typhlomys > Typhlomys cinereus. The sequence goes on along the minus strand of JALPQD010000236.1, from coordinate 3,527,841 downwards.
CCACACCTCAGCATGCTCAGGGACCCAGAGGTACACCCAAACCAGCACGCAATGCACGCAGAAGAATTTACTTGACAAGCAAGCAGGATGGCTGTCTGTGAATCAGAGGCAGCCCAGAAATCTAACTTTTTTTTTTTTTTTTTTTACAGGGCAGGGGCATGTGCCTGGAAAAGTACTGGGATGGGAAAAGGGGCTTGCTGGGGTGGGTGAAAAGTCCTTGGAAGAGTGATCTTATCTATAGCTGCAGACAGGGTAAGGGCTGCACCGGTCCTTGGTAGAGAGTATTATTGTATCTCCAGCTGCCTCGGGCTGGAGCTGTGAGGTCTTCTGTCTGGATACTACACGGGAGGCAGATGTGGGGAGGGGCTCAGCTTGAGCCATTTGTCTTCAACATGCCTAACGCAGACCCTGGTGTGTGATACACTTTTGGAAGCTGTGGAGCCTGGAGGAGGTGGGGACTGACTGTCCAAAGTAGGTCTCTAGGGACAGGATTCTAAGGCTTGAACCTGCCCCTGACTCAAGCAAGCCTGTTCATGCTCTTCCCGTCTGTGCCTTGTGACCAGCCCCGCCTCATGTCTCTGCCCCAGCCGATGGAACAGTCCTGTCATCATGCCTTATTTCCACGATGGAGAGAAATCTCTCGGAAACCATGACTCCCAGCAAGTCCCTCAAGTGACTTCAGTCCTGACTGTTTTGTCCCAGTAATTATAAAAGTATATTGATGGAAAGCTGACCAATACGCCAGTGCATTTGCTGTTATGGTCATGGTAGCCAGTCTGCATGTGGAGTACAGTATTTAACAAGACACCATCTAAGCAATCGCAGATGTCTTGTAGGGGAAAGTGTCTCGACTTGGGATCTTACTTGAATCCTACTTCTAAGCAGCTGAGTGACTGACTCATCACCAGGTCACTGTGACCCTCTGTTTTCTTCTTTATTATAAGAGAGACTGATACTAAAGAAGTATTGTCAGAGTGAAGGGCCTTGAAACACAGGCAGAGATACTGGGGGACATAATCAAGAAGTGAGTACAACCTACCTTTTGGCCAGCACCCCCAAAGTAAGCAATTAAATGTTAAATGAAACAAAATACATTATTTCCTGATATCAATAAAACAAAGGACAGTGATTGCCTTTGGAGGATGTGAGGGGAAAACGGGCGTATAAGGAGGAAAACTTGAATACTTATCCTATTTGTCTGCATGGGATTGTGCCTCAAGGTAAGAGAATACTTTGTCTTTATGTATCAATTCTTGCTAAGAAATGCAAAAAGCAGCCAAAAGTATTAGAATATCATCACTTTGCAAGCACAGATATGACTCAAGACCGTGCTCGCACATGGACATAACTGAGCTAGGGGACAAGCTAATTGAGGGAAGTATCCTAATTGGGTATCGTATCCTCGCTGGGCTATATGGCCAGGAATGACCTTGAACTTCTGATCACCTCTCAAGCATTCTTGAATCAGATGAACCAGCCAGAGAAAGACATAGCAGACAGCTGGAGATACTTGCGTGCTGATTAGACAGCTAACGTAATTGAGATATTTCATTAACTTTTAAGTGATGCGTGGTATTTTGGTTATGTTATAAAAGGAATCGTTGCATTTTAGAGGTATTTTCTGGATTATTTCTGGATGAAACAGTGTGATGCCCAGTATCGTCTTGAAATAATGCAATAATAGGGTCACAAAAGGGAGTACAGATGATAATTGTTGAAAATGGATTTGGGTACACAACATTTCATTGCACTGGGGCTGGGGAGATGGTCAGTAAAGTGCTTGTTACACAAGCATGGAGACATACATTGCAATGAATCTTCATGTTGTTGATGAACACATGATCAAACAACTTACGGTAACAAAGGGTTTTATTCTTACTTACAATTCTGGTTCTGGTTTGACAGGTATATTTGCACCAGCACCAAGAACCAAGGGAACTGGCCACGTCAGGTAATGATTGATCACATATCATTGATGTGATGATGTGATGAATCGATGAAAGGGGCAGAGCTCCTTACCTGGCAGTCTGCGAGTCTGCCAAAGCATGCCCAAACACTGACTAGCTCTCTCCCTCTTATTCACATGCCCAGGGAATTAGGTCTTCCTAATCAACTAAATCAACTAGACAATCTCCTGTAGCCTTGCTTAGAGCAACTAACTCCTTGCAGATGTGCTAAGAGATCAGTTTTCAATTGCCAAGCTGACACCTGTGTCTAAATAACACAGCTTGATTTTGGATACCCACATTAAAAAATAGCGAGGTGCAGTCCTAGTGCTGAGGAAGCAGAGGCAGGGGGATCCCTAGGGCTTTCTGGTCAACCTGTCAATCTGAATTGGTGAGCACTGAGTTCATTGCAAGACTCTGTCTTAAAAAATAAAGTGGAGGCACCGGCCCCTCTTGGCACTTCACATATGGAGTCTACAAGTTCTTTTCTAGCTCAGTGCCCTTCCATGCCTAGAATCTATGAGTTCTCCAGGGCGCCTGCCCCTCATGGTATTCCACATCCGGAGTCTGTGAGTTCGGGTCTTTCTCTCCTCTGCTAAACTCTATCTTAATCCTCAAGAAAATAAAGTGGAGAATAATTGAGGGTCACCTGAAATTTACCCCTTGACCTTGACTCACAGGTGCATATGCACCTGCACACACAAGTCCACACAGCAGGAAGTGCATCCCCTCAAATGTATTACATTCCCCTATATGTTTGTGTGCATGAAAATTTCTGCTACTAAAAGCGAGAAAAGGCAAGGGATACCTTATGCAGGTTTTTATATGATGACTGCAAAAGTATGTATGTGTGTGTCCGTAAGAAATTAATGTAGACTGGTGACTTCAAGTAAGAGAAATCAATTTCCTCACAGTTCTTAAATCCAGAAGAGTTGACTCTTTCCTGGGGCTCTAGGGGGAAAACCACTTTGTGCCTCTTGCAGTTTCTGGTAGCTTCTGGCATTGCTTGACTCATGTCTGTCTTACTCCATGTTCTGCCGCTACAGCCATGCCACATCCTCCCTTTCTGTCCCTGCACCTCGCCCACACAGGGGCATCTGTTGTGTCACTTACTTTCTCGTCACTGTCACCAAATGCCTGGCAAAAAGTAACCTCTGGGAGGTTAGGTTTGAGAAGGTGTTCACCATCTATCTGAGCAGGGAATGCATGATGGGGGGATGGCTTGGTCCACAGGAAGGACCAGGAAGGAGAGAAGGGAGATTTCAATCTGGGCCTCAAACCCGTGGGATGGTGTCACTTTTCTGTGGTCAGGATGAATCTTTCCTCCTTGGTTGAGACTCTTTAACCGACACATTCCAGAATGTGTCTCCCTGATTCCTTAGGGCATTTTCAAGTTCAGTCAGGTTGACCATAGAACAATGACTGGCCCACTGTCATTGGACCCAGGATGACCTCTGCATCGCACAAGTCTTAGCTCCATCTGAAGACATCTCTTTTCCAAGTAAGAACACACGTGAGGTTTCCTGTGAGTAGGACATATGCATAGGTTTTTGGAGGCTACCATTCAACTCACTACAAATGACATAATTCAGCTGAAAGATTTGAAACAGCTAAAAGAAGCGCATTTTTCTTTGTAAACTGAACATTTAGGAATGCTTTCAGAGTTATCCCTGATACTAAACGTGTGGATATTCATGATTTTTCCCTTCTTCCCTTGCCACAGAAGCAAGTTCCACTCTTCTTTACTGCCAAATTTTAAATCCTATTGTGCTTTCTTCCATTTATACACCTTATTTCTCTTCTGCATTAAAAAACCCTTAAGTTTTCCAAGAATTAAGTGTCATTATGGCATTTTTTTTCAGACAAAATGTCTTTAAATTTTTCCTCCCCTATTATATATCATCCCTTCCTGTCTCGTGCTCCCCTCCCAGTAGACTCCTTTCCACTCCCATCACATGTGACTCTTTTTTCTCCCCCTTCTCAACATGCTCCCCTTTTGCTCCCCTCTCATGGCTTCCCATTTGGTCTCCTGGTCTGTACCCCTTATTTACATACAAACATTAAAAGTTAGAATCCACCCGTGAAACAGAGCATGAGATGTCTTTCTGGCTCACCTCATTTACTTTCAATTCTATCCATTCTTCTGAAAATGTCATAATTTCAGGAAATAGAAGCTATGGCAATATAATACATACAGGGCAATATAAATTATGAAAACATTGTGATTTCCTAATAGCTGAGCAAAAGTTCATTTTGTGTATGTATCACATTCTCATCCTCAGTTCATCTGTAGATAGACTAGTAGGTTGGTTCTACTTCTTTGCTGTGGTGAACAGAGCAACAATGCACATGAATGGGCAGGCATCTCTGTGGCAGGACATAGAGTCTTTCCAGTGTGTGCCCAAGAGTGGTATAGAGGGGTCATATGGAAGTTAAATTTTTATTTATTTTTTAATGAGGAAACTTCATACTGATTTCCACAGTGATTGTGCCACTGTACATTCCACCAGCAATGGGTGATGGTTCATTTTTTTTAAATTACAAATTAAAAAAATATTTTATTTATTTATTTACTCTGTGTGTGTGTGTGTGTGTGTGTGTGTGTGTGTGTGTATGTGTGTGTGTATCAGTGGGCACTGTGTATCCCAGTGGAGGACCAAGGGTAACTTCAGAAATCATCCAGGATTGCTTCTACTTCGTTCTTGCTTCACTCTGGGATTTCCCAGGCTCTGCCCACCAGAACCAGGAAGTGCAGGCCACCACTGTTTCCACCTGGCATTTTTATGTGGGATCTGGGATCCGAACTCAGGACTTCTGTTTGTGAGGCAGAGTCTTAACCCCTGAGTCATCTCTCCAACCCAGTTCATTTTTTTTAAAGAGCAGATTTTTAAAAAAAAATATTTATTTGTGTGTGTGTGTGTGTGTGTGTGTGTGTGTGTGTGTGTGTGTGTATGAGAGAGAGAGAGAGAGAGAGAGAGAGAGAACACAAGCTGTGGTATATGGGTGGAGGTTAGAGAACAACTTTGGGACGTCAGTTCTCTCCTTCTATCCCATGGGCTTCTGGGAATAGAACTCAGGTCACCAAGTTTGTGAGTAGGTGCCTTCTCGGCTGAGCCATCTCACTGTTTCTCCACATCGCTTTTAGCATTTGTGGTCATTTGTTTTCTTGATCACAACCATTCTGACTGGGGTGAGATGGGATCTCAAGATGGTTTTAATTTTCATTTCCCTGATGGCCAGGGATGTTGAACAGCTTCAAAACTATTTATTGGCCATTTGTGTTTCTTCTTTTGGAAAACTCTCTGCTCATTTTATTAGTCCATTTATCGACTGGTAATTTTGTGTTTTAGGTATTTATTTTTTGCACTTCTTTAATCCTCAAATATTCTGTGCTGGTTCTTCTGATCTTTCTGATATCTAATCTTGCCTCATTCTCTTGTGTTTTCCATATGGAGGGAAGTGAGACAAGTAACTAAAAGGAGCAAAATAAAGTCTTTGTAGATTCAATCCCTGAAATGATGGCCTACTGCTTCCAGAATATTTTTCAAGACATCAGAGCCCTGAGCTATTCACTATCCATCTCTTTGTCCACCTTTATCTGAGCCCACTTCTTGTTATGACCGCTGCCTAGTTCCATCAGCTCCCCATCAGTATCTTAAACATGTCAGTTAAACCACATACAGATCCCTGAAAACATCTCTAGAATTCTCTTTCATGATTAAATTATTTTTATTAAATGATTATTTTATTTTGCTACACTGCTGGAGACTGAACTCAAGGCCTCCCATGTGGTGGATGAGTATTCTGTCTACCCAACTGCATTCTTGGTCTTGGGTAAATTATTGTCTTTAAAAAGGAAACTAACTCATGTTGGATGAAGACATTATGTCACAAAGGATGGGATGCTCCTATCCCATCCTTGTGAGGCCATATTTTGGTATAAATCCTTTCTCAATATGTGTCTAATTTCACAAGTATATGTTTGTATAACTTGGTAGCCTGTTTTCTTCTTCACTTAACAATGGGCTGGGAACATGTTTGTTTGTTACTAAATATATTGCTTCATTGTTATTGTTTAGGCTCTTGATCATATTTCCAAATTGCCTGCCTTACAGTAATCAGCATTCCCTCCAGCGGTGCATGAAAGCTCTTATTTCCCATGTCCCTGGAAATCTTTTTAATCTCTGCTAATCTGGAGGATGAAAAATAGCATCCTATTGTTGCTTAATTTGCATTTCCTGGTTGGTATTGAGGTTGAGCTTTATGTGTTCTTCTGAAATCATTCAACTACAGTTCTTCATATTGTGCAATGAAGCATTCACTTAGGCTTTGAAATGCAACAGCCAGGCAGTTAAGGAAGCCACTTGGTGGCCAGTTGCAACAACTCTATCACTGTGCCTGAGAATGTCATTTATTTTAATATTTCAAAGCTTCTTGCTCCTGCATCTGAATTTAAAGACTGGCTTTTACGGCCCTTACAGAGAAGTCTGTATTTTTCTTCTTGTAAAATGTGAGTCACAGAAAAATTTCCATGATCAGTTTTTAAAGCTCATTGCTAGCATTTCTTCTGAAAATACACATTGGGGAGACAAATAAAAGATGATGGTTTTATAGACCAGCCAAATCTCTCCCCATCCTAAAGCTCAGGGAAATTTGTGTAAGAGGGGGTGGCAAGATTATAAGAGCCTAAAGATGGGGAGGACCAATGATATGCAAGATACTCCACACAAGTTAGGGTCGCAGTAGCCATAATAGGACTTTGCATGACCTGTGCAATAACTGACATGTCAACGACTTCTGAAAATCTAGCATGGATCACAGGCACTAGGACCCTTAGAGGCAAGACATTGACAGTCATAATAGTGTTCCCATACCAAATGGGAACCCAAGAAAGGGCTCTGGGCAATGCCACTGAGTCCTTACACATCACTAGAGTGGAAGGCTCAGAGGGAAGTTTGGCATTCACACAAAAGGATGCTCAACGGAATGGGAGGAGGGGAAGAGGGAGACACTGGGAGAAAGGGAGGGTGGATGATGAAAGGAAGGGGAAGAGGGGAGGGGGAGGGCACAAGGGGGATTGGGGAGGAGTAGAGGGAAGAAGGGGACAGGGTACCTATTAAGCTTGTATGATTGGGGAAAAATAAATAAATATGACATAAAAAAGAGAGATTACGGTTTTAGAATCCAAGTTTCAGAATGTGGCCCAGCAGTTTATGTGTGTTATGTCTGATGTTTTGGTAATCTTCATATTCGAATGACCCAATGTATCACGATTTTCAACAATAAATTTTCAGTGACATTTATTTTAGAAAACAATTCAGAGAAAGCACCAGAAAAGAATCATTCCCTGTTTTAGTTTCAAATAGTTATTTCTGTTTCACTTTGTCTGAAAAAACAACAACAATACCAGTACCATGTCTGATGTAATGCTGTAGACTTAAAAATAAACTACAAAGCCCTAAAACCTACCACCCAGTACTATTTGCTGTCCAAGGTCCTGAAACGTCACTTTTCCCCCATCCTACAATCTCATGTATTGTTTTGAACGTCAGAATGATGTATTCATTGAATGGGAACGTTCTATCACTCCATGCACATTATGTCCTCTTTCATTTATACTGATATAAAGCTAATAGAGTTGAGTATGACTCAGCTGGGCCGGGTAGAGCAATTTTATATATAAGCCAGTGCCATATGCGTTGTTAGTTTTCTAAAAAGAAAAATTAACTCAAGCAAATTAATGTGATTATGTCTTTGTTTGTGAGACCAAGTGCCTTTTAATCAATATCCACATCCCATAGATCAACCTGACTCAAACTAGCTGAATAAAGAACGAACTGCAAATGGAAATTGTTAATAAAAGGACCATTAGACCATGTTGTTGGGAATTAAAGTAAACAGAATGACTTGATAAATGCAAAAAAATCACTAGTCTTATTAAAGTTTTAAAAATCATGAAAAAAGGCATAATAACAAATACAGAAAGTCAAGGAGCAGGGCATGCCACTTCATGGAAGAAATGGTGACACTACAAAGACGTACAGTTTATATTATTTTTTAAAATCTCAATTGTATTGGAATCAAAGATCTGCTATAGCCAGATATCTGGATCCTGCATGGTCACTGTTGGGAAGTGGGAAAGCCAACCCAGAGCCAGATGCCAGCGTTTGAATTTGAGCTCTGTGTAGCTTTGAGAAAGAGCTCCAGTGAAAGGAGAAAAGTGGACTACAGTGATTCCTTTCTTAGAGAGTTGATGCAGACACACAGAAAGGACTCAGGTTTAACCTTTTGTGGATCAACAGAAGGTTCAGACCTGCTCATCCAGGTCGAATGAGGCTAGACACTGCATTCCCATCTCTATCTCAGAACAAACTCGATGCAAAAAGATTCAACATTTATATCAGCAAGCATGCTTGTTGGACACAAACAAAAAAGAGAAGACATGATAAAGGACGGTAAAGAAGGGAATGGTATATAATGGTTAATTCTGCCAACCTGGTTGGAATAAATAGTACCTACAGTACTAAGAGGGAATTGGTGAAGCTCATCTCAGGGTGTGTCTGTGGGTATATTTCCAGAGAGGATTACGTGAGGAAGGAAGACTGTCTCGGAGTGTGGGTGACATCATCCCATGGGCTGTGAGCCCAGACAGAATAAAAGGGGAAGAAGGAGAAAGCCAGCTGTGTACCACTATCTCCCTTTCTTTGCTTCCTGGTCACCTGTAAAGTGAAAGCTCTCCAGTGGGGCCAAGGGATCACAGACTGAAAGCTTTGAAATTAAGAGCCCAGACATATCCTACCTCTTGTATTTCTTCTGCCAGATATTTGTAAATAATTAACTGAACAATATGAGGCTTCAGCCAAGATACACATGGAAGACAGTGGTTTTGAGAAGCTAAAAGGTACTAATGAGAGCTGAGGAGATCACATACAATCAGTATTCAGAGGATAATCAACAAAAAGGTGGAGGAACAAGTAGGATAAGAAAGAACATGTGTGTCACAAGTATTTGGTTGACCAGAGTATATTGGAATGAGAAGTTCACATAACCAAAGTTTCTTTTTCTTTCTTTCTTTCTTTCTTTCTTCTTTCTTTTTCTTCTTTCTTTTCTTTCTTCTTTTTCCTTCTTCCGTTCTGTTTTCTTCTTTCTCTCGCTCTCTCTCGAGGGATCTCTTTCTTCTCTCTTTCTTTCTCTCTTTCTCTCTTTCTTCTTTCTCTCTTTCTCTCTTTCTCTCTCTTCTCTTTCTTTCTTTTTCTTTCTTTCTTTCTTTTTTCTTTCTTCTTTCTTTCTTTCTTTCTTTCTTTCTTTCTTCTTTCTTTCTTTCTTTCTTTTCTTTCTTTCTTCTCTTTCCTCTTGTGATTTGGAAATACTCTCCAGTGTCTAATGTTGCCAATTAATTGCCACAAGTTGCCTGTTCATGGTATTAGAAGATGGGCACTTTTGGGAGGTGATTGGAAGAGGAGAGTTCTGTGGGACTCACCCGCTCATGGATTTAAACCATTCACGAGTGGCTATATTAAAAGGGAAGAGAGGAGAGGGCTGGAGAGAGAGTTCAGTGGTTTGCATCCCAAACAAAGGGACTTGAGTTTGTATCCTCAGATCCCACAAGATGTGATGCTTGCCGTAGTTCTAGCCCTGGAGGCAGAGCCTGGGAATCACCAGAGCAGACTGGCTAGCCAGGGTAGCCTGAATAACATTGCTTTGGGTTTAATTAAAAAACCCAGGCTCACAGCACTAAGGTGGAAAGTGATTGAGGCTGAATTCTCACATCACCTTTGGACCTCCACAAGCATGCACACACACTCAAGTGCACTTGTAACACGTGCCTGAACATACACATGCACGCACGTGAAAGAAAAGTGAGAAAGTGAGCTCTTCTCTGTTGGGTGTTCTATTTTCTGTGTCAGGGCCTCTTCCGTGTTTTTGGGCTCTCCATTCTCTAGAAACATGAGCTAATAAAGATCGCATTTCAAAAATACATAGCTTCCTTTTATAAAAATAGAAAACAGAAAACGGACTAAGATAGCAGGAAGTCGGGAGAAACTCACTGCATAATCTCCACAGTCTTTTCTACTGGTTACATCCAATGACTGGCTCATCTTTATTTCCAGAAGAATCCAGAGTTTACAAAGACAGGTGAGTCTCTTGATGGTCTGAGAGCTTTGTGAGTACCAGGAGCATTGTAAGGGTCTTCAGCTGTCATGGAGAGAGAGCAAGGGAATGGATAGTGCCTCAACTTCAGATTATTCCCTCTTGCATACAAAACTTTATAGATGAAGTCTCTGTTGTTACCTTTTAGAATTCTCTCTTCAGGAAAAAGCTACCCAATTTCAATAACCTGGATTACAAATAAAATTCTAGCCACCAATGCAGAAAATAATAGATGCTGCTGTTTCCAGGGTAGAGCAAGAAAGAAAAAAAATCAGCACAAATACATGAAGTTCATAGTCTTGCCGTAGCTACCCTGATAAATAGCAAGTTCCTAGCTGGTCAGAGGCAGGGTATGAATCCTTTGATATGTAGAATTAAATTTATATTCCTAACATTCATGACTATAAAGCAACAGAGGCACTGTTTTTATATTAAATTCAGCTTAATTTTTTTATTCAAAAAGAACATTGTATGGTGCTGCAGTTATATTTTGATATTTTTTCCAAGTAGAGGAAAATGGAACTAAGGGAGAGGTGGAAAACCTTCAGAAATGACAGATATAATAGTATATTTTCTTTCTCAGTGCTAACAGAAAATTAATTGAAGTCCATGGATCGCATGAAAGAACACCTCTCCCCCCTATGACATTGGGAGGATTAGAATTCTTCATGTTCCTGCTCGCTGTCCGTCAGTGTGTATTCTAAAGGACCAGAGGGTTCAGCTGTTGGGGTCTGTGCCTTGAAAACAGGTTCAAGGTGAGTGAGGCCTGAGAGCCAAGCTGGAGACACACCACAGTGATTCCTGGTGTCCACTTGCCCTTCTGCTTCCCTCTGGACCTTTGCTAGAGCCAAGAACCAAGACCCTGTCTCCTAGGCACGAGGCGCCGTGATGCTCTCTCCTCCTGAAGAGGGCGCCTTTCTCCAGTTTCTGTTTACCAACTAATGGTCGCCTTTCTAAGCTGGTACTACATACATTAGGCTGTGCTCCCAAAGGCAGTCTGGGCCTCAAGTGACCTTGCTTATATTCTGCTAAGAACAATATTTAACTTGCAGGTGGTAGAATTAATTGAGTGTGTTCTGATCAGCTGAGACTTTACTGTCACACATTGGATAGTCAGTGATCATTGATGAAGGTTTTTGTTTTGTTTTTAATTTTATTTTGCTTTTTAAACTATTGTACATAGTATTGGCTTTCACTATGCCATTTTTCAGATGCCCTTCATCTCTCCCATTCTATCCTCCCTCCTTGGCTAATGATCTACCCTGTAATTTCTTTTTCCTTTTCATATGTCTTTGGTCTTTTTAAATTATTGGATTCCTTCTAACTAAAGATTATGGCAGCAACTTTTGGGAACCTGGCCATAAGGTTTTTTTTTTTTTTCTGAATATCTTCTTGAAAAGCAATAACAAAAGGAATTTTAGAAAGTTCTCTTATAAAAGACATATTATGACTCCTTCAAATCATTGATTGTTTTGGCAGTCTAAATGGATCAATATTTTAATATATATAAGTAACATTAGATGGATATTAAATATAATATCAAAATCTAAATATAGGAGTATTACATGAACTAGAAAATTCCTCATTTTAGATTTTGCATTACTAGTTAACTCAGACAGTAGAATAGGCTAAAGAGTACATAAGGAATGAGGTAAGGGGCTGAAGATGGCCCTGGATAAAGATCTTACAGTATAAGTGTATAGACCTGAGTTCAAATCCCTAGAACACATGTAAAGTCAAGTGGGGTAGCACACATCTGTAATCTAGTGTTGCTGCAGTGAGATGTGGTGTGGATTGGAATCTCATGGGTCAGCAAGTCTGGCATCTGTTAAGTAGCAACAAGCAAACAACAAAGAGAGCCTTCCTCAATCAAGGTGGAAGTCAAAGACCAACACTGGAGATTGTCCTCTGATCGCCATCAACACATGTCACACACACACACACACACACACACACACACACACACACACACACACACCCTCTCCCCCAAATGAGGTAAAAGAGCACATATATGAGAAATACTTGAAGTTGATCGTTAAGTATGGTATTATTTCAGGTACATGGATAGCAAAGGATCCAGCAAACAATAATATAAAGGAGATGGTGGGGAGACGTCAATAAGATGGGAAAGGACTGAGAGAGTTCAAGTGCATTTCCGAGTGAGAGCGATTCTATCAAAACAACTCCGTGTAACCAGCTGTGCATGGGGAGTAGTAATTTGACTTAAACTGATGGATCCTGAACTTTGGTCAGACAGCTCTGATTTATTTTCTACTTCACCTAGCTATGTTTACTTGGACAGGTACTGCTTCTTCAGGCTCCAGTGTCCTGTTCAACAAATATTTATGTGTCTACTAGACAGCAGACATTGTTTGGAATGCAATCATGAAATAATGGTACCTGTCTTATAGATTTGCTATGAGAAATAAATGAAGTATCCTTAAAAAGTAGGTGTATGCCTGGCAGAGACTTGCACATGCCTGTGGGATTCTTTATGCAAGTGGGATTTATGCAAGTACTCAGGAAGATAAAATTTTCTCCCATAAATCTCTACATAGTTTACAAATCACTT
>JALPQD010000236.1:3248176-3514218 GCA_023101885.1 Typhlomys cinereus | reverse complement strand
AGGTAGAGTTTATTAGAGGAAAGACTCTAGACATGGAGTGCCATGAGAAGCAGGCACCCTGGAGAACTCATGGACTCCAGGCATGGAATCTGTGAGGGGCAGACAGCTGGAAAAGAACTCATGAACTCCACATGTGGAATGAGGGGCAGGCACCCCCAGCAACACGTTTTTACACTGAAATGGGTGGAAGCAGAGAGGAAGTCCTGTTCCTTTGAAACCTGTTTGTGTAGGTTCTGTACACTTTTGTTCAAAAGACATCGTTAACTGAATGAGTTCATGCCCTGGTGTGCAAGAAGAATGCAGACGAATGGAAAACTTTCCAGGAATAGCAGTAAACTAGAAACTTTGGCTTTGAGTAATCAAAATCATGATGCAGCAACACCAAGTTTTCCTTTAACCACTACACCTCTAATGACTTGGATTTGACAGAATCTAGCACTTGCTTCTCTCGAACTTTGACCCCTGGGGTGGCTGAAGTTCCGAGCTGATCTGTGAACCTCATCTGCTCTGATTAACCTGGGTGGGGGAATTGTTTGTTCTCACTTTGTTTTTTTTTTCTTTCTCCTTTTTAAACACTTTCTGTCTATCTATCTATCTATCTATCTATCTATCTATCTATCTATCTATCTATCTATCTATCTTGGTGCAGGAGGTGGGGATTATCATGCATGTGCCATGGTGCATGAGTGTGTGTGTGTGTGTGTGTGTGTGTGTGTGTGTGTGTGTAGGTCATTGGATGAATATATGGAATAGATTCTCTCCTTCCACATTTCATGGGTACCCAAGATAGAACTTAGGCCATCAAGCTTACTTAGCAAGTACCTTAACCAGCTGAGCTATCTCATAGGCACCTACCCCTCCTTTTTTGAACCAGTGTCTGGCCATGTTAGCCCAGGCTAGCCACTATCTAATTATTCTCCTAGTGCTGAGATCACCAGGGTACATAACCACACCCAGCTTCACTTTACTGTGTTTTCTTGGGGGTGGGGGTTGAAATGGGGTCTCACACTGTAGCCCAGGCTAGGATGAAACTTACTGTGTAGCACATACTGACTTTGAATTGTCAGCAATCCTCCTGCTTCAGCCTTTCCAGTCATGGGATCACAAGCCTCAGCTACCACACCTAGTTTCAGTTAGCTGATTTTTTTTTAACTTTATTCTTATTGTGGGAGTGTGTACGATGTGTGTGAGTGTGGGCACACATGCCATATGTGTGCATATGAAGAACAACTCTGTGAAGTTGGTTCTGTCCTTCTACTTTTACATGTGTTCAGGGGATTAAACTCAACTTGTCAGGTTTTGAGGTAATGGCCTTCACCTATGGGAAGGGACCACCTAGGGACCATCTCAGGGACCCTAACTATTTTGAACTTTATCTCCAGAGCTTTCTTCTTTTCCCATAAATAAAGCTAGAAACGGACGACATCACAGGAAAGAATGGTGTCCCCCTTCTCAGTGTCACATCTCCCTTTAGTCAGTGAGAAACATTTTTGCAAGTTCAGAAAGGACACAAACACCAGAAGACACCATGGGCTTAGCTGAAAGTGTTGTACTCTTAGGAAAAAATCCACAGCGACTCCTATGCCTTCTTTAAGGAACATCCACACACATCCTCACAACATGACAATGAAAGGGGGAAGTCACAGACAGGGAATTTCCCTGCGATGACTCTAGAGCTATGGCTCCAAACCAGGGCAATTTTGCCTCCCAGGGGACATTTGTCAATGTCTGGGGAATATTTCTGGTTGTCATGACTGTCAGTCCAGTTGGGGTGGGTGGGAAGATGCCCCTTTCATGCAATGTAGAGAGGCCAGGGATGGCACTCAGCATCCTACAATGGACAGGACAGCCCTGTGCCTAAGTTTGAACCTACTCTGAATGACAATACTGCTAATGTTGAGAAAGCCTGGGCTAGAATATCTTTAGTTGTCTTTTGGACCTGGCCCCACTCACCCATTATCTTGTCTTTGCCCAAATCAGAGAGAACAGAGTGTGAAAATTAGTCTTGACAATTCCCTTTTCTGTATCTAGCAGTTCCAGATCCCCATCCCACTGCCTAGCTATGTAGTCACTTATTAGTTTATAAAATATCTTTTAAAACAGTCCCCTTCCCCATGGTTCCATTTCCAGTCCTTATCATCTGTCTTTTGAAGACCAAGACAGAGCTTCCTATCTGCATGTTGATCATGCTATTCTCCCACATAAGTTTCTGAAGTTACACTCTTCTCAAATGCCACATAAGTACCTGCTTTCTCCCTTCTCTCCTTTTCTTTCCCCTCTCTCCTATGTCCCTCTTGTCCTCTCTCTGGTTTGTTTCTCTCTCCTCTCCTCTGGTATGTATACACCATGGTGATGCACATATGTGGTGCACCGTGTACATGCCTGGGCGTTCTTTCTTTTCAGAGGAACCACAGATATGTTCCACTTGTCTTCCAATCCACCCCTCCTAATTTTTTCATTCCTACATTGGCGTTTCATGAGGTTTCCTTTTCCAGCTGTCTGCCCCTCACAGATTCCATGCCTGGAGTCCATGAGTTCTCCAGGGTGCCTGCTTCTCATGGCACTCCATGTCTAGAGTCTTTCCTCTAATAAACTCTACCTTAATCCTAAAAAAAAAAAAAAAAGCGTTGCTGGGTGTTTAGGAACAAAGGAAAGGGAACTGGCTTCATAACTTACTCAGGGGCAGTAGACAAGAGTTAACTGTGAGAAAGAAAACCAGTTCTCTCCCTCCCCTGTGCCTTTTTTCTCACACTGTTCAGACTCTCAGGACTGTTTCTGGAAGCTAACGGTAAGTCTCAACCCTTGTTTTTGTAATCATCCGTTGCCAGTGCTATTCAATTTATTGAGCATTCCTTCCATCTTGGCCAGAAAGTACCCACGATGGCAGACAGCCAGTCCCCAGGGGCTCCTTTTCCAACTGGAGATGCTTTAAAAGGCAGATGACATAATCATTTTGGAAACGCTATCATAAACTTATTGTATGAGGTTTATAGCAAATGTCAACAAGTGCATATGTCTGAGGTGGTGGTGAAGGGAGGACTTGGGCTGCAGAGTAGCAATGTACTTACAGAGGAATTTAAAAAGAATACTGATAGTTGTCAGTTCTGTGGGCTTTGATGTTTATTGTGTGTGAGTGTGTGTACTTATGCGTGCATACTTGTATACCTGTGTGTGTGTGTGTGTGTGTGTGCACGCGTGCACACGTGCACATATGCCACAGTTTGAGTGTGGACTTCAAAGAACAACTCATGGGAGTTAGTTCTCTCCTTCCATCCTGTGAGCTCTGGAGATTGAAATCAGGTTTGCACGCTGGGCAGAAAGCATCTTTACCCATGGAACCATCTTGGCAGTCGGATAGGTTGTTTTAATAAACATTTTTTATTCAATAATTTATCTGGGCATGATAGTACACTGAGACTTGAATTGTAGGTGTTAATACCCAAAGACCGACTTGCAAGCAATCTGTCCTTCAAGAAGCCCCCCTCATTCCTTCCTCTGATAAGTCAAATTTCTTTGTAACCCACAATTCTATAATAGATAACTCTTCATTGGTGAGGTCTTTTTTTCTTTTCCTTGATGCTGAGGACTGAACTCAGGGCCTTGTGCATACTAAGCAATCATTTTCCTACTGAGAGAGAGAGACCTCCAGTCAAGGTTTGCTTTTAATGATGGTTTTCCATAATTCTTGGACTTCATATATATTTACTGAACTCAAGGGCCACTTTAGAGTGGGGCCTTTGTTTAACTAGGTTAAACATCCAGATGGCCTTTGGGTGAGGTCGAGACTAAGATTATCTACCTTTTATTAGTATATTTTGGCCAGCTGCTTTCTGATGTACACATTCTCTTAATTAGTCCAAAATGTACCTCTGTGGATCTCATCACCCATCTAGATATGGCTCTTTAACACCGTGACAGCATAATGCTTTCTTCAGTTATGTCCCAATGCCTAACATCTGTGGGAATGTTACCTTACATATAAAATTGACTTTGGGGATGTGACTGAATCAAGGTCTTACATTAAGATAAATTTTTAATGTATACGTGTATAGAGATGTGTGTGTGTGTGAAAGGGAAAGGGTGCATGTGGAGGCCAGAAGAGGACCCCAGGTGTCTTCCTCAATCACTCTCCACTTCTTTTTTTGTGATAGGATGTCTCTCTGAGCTTGGAGCTCATCAGTTCAGCTAGGCTTGCTGGCCAGCAAGACCCAAGGATCCTCCTGTCTCCACCTCGAAATGCTTAGGTTACGGGTATGTACTGCTATATGGCTGTTACGGTGAAGCCCTTTACTGACTGAATCATCTCCTTTGCCCCCAAATCAAGACTTTTGAAATGGGAAAGTTATTTCTTATTATTTGGCGGGACCAGTCTAATCACAAGAGAAAAAAAAAAAGGCCAGGCAGGTTAGAATCAGAGAAAGAGACTTGACAAGGGAAGCAAGCAGAGAGTTCAGTGGTACACCGAGAGACCAAGGAATACCGGCAGTGTCTAGAAGCTGGAAAACTCAAGGAAACAGATTCTGCCCAAGAATCTCCAGCAGGAACGTTGCTCTGACTATACCTTAATTTTAGCTCTCTGAGCTTTCTGATGCCCAGAAATGTAATAGAGTATATAATATATATTATATATCATTATTATATATATATTATATATATTATGTTAATCAATTGGTGCATGCATGCATGCCATGCGTTTGTGGTGTGTTGTGTGTGTGTGGTGTGTGTGTGTGTGGTGTAAGAGGACTGTGTGGTCCCTGGAGGACCAAGAGTGACTTCAGAATCATCCTGATTGTTTCTACCTCTTCTCTGCTTCCCTCTGGGGTTTCCCAGGGCTGGAAGTGCAGGCTGCTGCCCTTTCTGCCTGGCATTTTTACATGTCATGGGACCTGGGATGGAAACTCAGGTCCCTCTGTTCTGGAGGCAGAGTTTTAACCCCTGAACCATCTCTCTAGCCCTAGGATATATTTTTACAAAATATTTTATTTACCTGTTTGACATGCAGGCATGTACACACACACACACACACACACACACAACACACACACACACACACACACACACACATGGAGAGAGAGAGAGAGAGAGAATGCCATGTGGATGTCAGACTTTCAGAAGTCAGTTCTCTCCTTCTACCATATAGCTCAAACTTAGATCCCCCAAGGCAGCTCCATTGACACTGGAAACACACTAAATTTGTGGCGAGTTGTCACAGCAACAATATAAAAAGCTCACAAGGGTTCTCATTTTCTCTTCTTCCCCAATCTCAGCGATCCTCTATTACAACATCCAGTGTCATGTACTCACTCTAGATCTCCCCAAATATATTCTTCTGTTTCTTCATCATTTGACACAACCTCTTGAACTACAGTCCAAGCTAGCCTGGAACTCACCACGGAGCCCAGGAAGCTGAGCATAGGGAGTATAGAACTGAACCACCATACACCGCTACAATATACACTCTTGAAGAATGAACAACACAGGACGTTGGTTGTGTGCTTTTAACACTCCAAATACATAATGTGGTACTGTCTCTCATTTTTGGAACGTTGTTTCTTTTCTTTTTTTAAAAGCAACTCAATATATTGCCGGCTTTGCCCCTCGCCACAAATTTAGTGACAAATGATGGTACCACTAAAATCCCCTATTTGTACTTTTAAGTCCACCCATGAAAATAGTGTTGGTTATTACTAACCCAGGAGTCAGAGCTTTTGGCTTAGAGACCAAAGGCAGAAACCCAGGTTTCCAGACTCCCAGGCCAAGGTTCTTTCCCTGGATGAGCCTGCCCTAGTGACCATCAGGGCACCACCCTGGTCACCCCCTATCCCACATCAGGGTGCATCTCGCATGGACGCTGGCGGGCGGTGACTCCGGGGGAGGGGGGCACTCAGGCGCCGGAGCAGGGCGGCGACGTGATCTAAGGACGCGGTGCCTGGCCCCAGACACGGTGGCAGGTGGCGGCGCGGCGGGAGGCCAGGTGTCTCCGGAGCTGGGGTGGCGAGGCGCCCCGCCCCGTCCGCCCGCGCTCGCGCTCGGGTTACCTGCGGCCGTGGGCGGGGCGGCCCTTCCCGTCTGTGCCGGCCCCGGGCCTCCAGGGCGGCGGAGCCGGGAAGTGGGAGCGGGAGGCGCGGAGGCGGAGACTGCGGACGCTCCAGCCCAGCCGGGATCCGAGCGAGGGGCTGCATGGAGCGGCCGGCGCGGCTGTGCGGGCTGTGGGCGCTGCTGCTGTGCGCCGGCAGCGGCGCGGCCGCGGGTGAGTGTGGCCCGGGGACTCGCGGCGGTGACCCGAGGGGTGCGGCGGAGTGGGGGCGCGCGGCCGAAGGGCACCGCGGGGAGCCCAGCGGCGCGGCCGGCTTGAGCTGGGGGACTGATTGCCTTGGCGTCGCCCGGCGTCCTGCGACCCAGGCCTGACGTTCGAAGCGGGGTCCTCGGGGCGACCGGGCTTTCCTAGGCACCGTGGCCCGGGAGCGGGAAGGACGACGGCTCCGTCTCACTTCCCTTGCGCGGTCGGGAAGAGCCGAGGAGGTTGGCGCCCCGGAGCGGTTTGAAAACCAGCGGGTGCCTTGCCAGTGTGGGGATGAGGACACGTCCGTCCAGAACTTCCAGGGGCTCTTTGTCTGGGACCGCGCCGATCCCGAGTTTTTCCAAAGCGTGGCTTGTGGCGGTGCAAGTTAAAAGGACTACGGGAAAATTCCAGTCCCCGAAGAACTCGAGGGTCGAGGCCTTCCGGAGCATCCAAGAAATCTATTAGATTGTCCGAGCAGCATCCAGGCAAATGCTCCCCACCTTTAATTACAATTATCTTCTGGAGCAGTAATCCTTCGGTGTGTGGAAAAGTTGTAGATTGCTTGGGAAGTTCGTCTGTTCTACTCATGGGTATACACAACTTTTAAAGTGATGAACCCTCTATAGAATTATGGTGCAAATTGAAGGTTGATGGTTTCCTCACGGACCGTGCCTGGTTTGTAGGGCCCTGTTGGATATTTTGAGCGACAGTGGTAGCTCCAAGTTTTATAGGTTTCATTATCACATCCATACGTGCACCAACAATTGTTGGAAGCACGTTTACCAGCGTGCTGTGTGCTTTGAAACACAAGTTTTAATGTTAATTAGGAAATGCCCAGGCTGGCTTTGTTAACAAAATGTGTGTGGTGTCTGCTCTTGGAAAGGCAGTGTTTTTAGGGACTGATGTTGTCACAGTGAGGAAGACAGATCAAGCCCATGGCCTGTGAAACTAGTATATACTCTTGGAGGATTGTGTGTGTACTTCTGTGTATGAATTACAGTGTGTGCACTGAAGTGCAGTAAGTCAGATAGCACTGAATACTATGGAGAGAAACAAGACAAAGTAGACAGAGGGTTCCAGTTGTAAATGGGATGGAGTAGGGAGACTTCACCGAAAAGCATTTAATTGGAAACTTGAGAGAGGCTGGAATTTTGCCAGTCAATAGTTGCCACTTGCCTCCCTCCAGCCCCAGGTCCTGGAGATGAAGCCCAGGATTTCATGCTAGGCAAGGGCTCTGCTGCTTACTTATATCCAACCCTTGTTTTCAATATTATTCAAGTGTTTGCGTCACTTATTCACTGCTGAGCCAGGTTCTGAAGATTGACTTTAGAACCATAGAATATCCAGAGTAATTCTTGCCTCTGCAGTTTCTCGGGTTTAGTTGAGGATGCCAGATTATCATAAGAACAAGGGGGTAACTGCAGTTCATACAAGGGAAGGGACATAGAGACTTGGAAAGGTCACCTATCTCTTTAGTCTGATTTTCACAGTGCCCTTCCAGCACATTCCATCCTACAGGCTCCTTCCCACACACACCTGAAACAACAGCTGGCCTTCCAGACAATACTGTCCACCCCAACTGAATCAGTTTTGTCACAATAGTTCATCAGTAACTTGGTATTTAGTCTCCAGAAACTTTTCTCCCCATTAGAATAGTAGCAGAGTTCCATTTGAGGTATGTTGTAAAAAGTGCTTGCTGGCTCCAGTTTTTTGGAGCTTTGAGTTTTAATGACTCTGGCACTGGCCAATTTTGGGGGCTTGGGGTCATTTATTATACCCCTCCCTGTGAAACAGTTTTCTCATTGGTGAAATGAGGAGATTTGAGCTCCAAAAGTTTTAAGTGCTCCTCTAGCTTTGATCCTGTTGAGTGTTTAGAAGTGATTAGGTTACTAGGCTAGTTTAATTTGTTTTGCTCAATAGCCTACATTGTGGTAAAGCTTAATAACAGCCAGCATTTATATAGTGTTAACTGTCCGCCCAGCATTTTTTCAAGTGCTTTATCGCTTTTTTTAAAATTTTTGTAGTTTGATCTTGCAATCTTTCTGCTTCAGTCTTCCCAGTACATGCCTGACTTTAAGTGCTTTACTTCTATTTCACCTGATCATTTTTAATAAATGTGTTAATGAAATAAAAAAGCATGCTATAATGGCGAATTTGCAAATAGCAACAAAGTTGTATTACAAAATTTGTATATACAACAAAGTTGTATAAAATGCAAAGTATGTATTACATGATCCAACTTTTTAATTTTAGCTGTACTTTTTTATTTGTGAATTGTATAAAACAATGGGTTTCATTATGATATTTTCTTACAAGCATGGTCTATACTTCAATTCTCTCCAACTCACCATTAGCTCTGTTTCATTTAATCTTTATGAACAGCTTAAGCAGTAGTTGCTGTCACTGATCTTTTCTATATGTAGAAGCCGAGGCACAATAAGGTTGAGACTCTTGCTTCAATAAAGTGAAGAAGTCAGGCTTCCAGTCCCAGCAGCCTGACTCCAGAACCACATTCATAACCACTGCACTTCTCCCCAGAAAAGTGAAGAGAAGAGTTGGGTTCCTCCTAGGGTACCAGTGTAGGACTAGGTAGGATTCATGAAATTGCACGTAGACTAGTTGTTATTAAGGAAATGACAATATATTAGAGACTTGCTTTTTAATGGCTGGATCACATAGTCCAAACAATAGACATTCAGAAGAGAGGAAACTGTGAAGGTTGGTAGTTTCACAGAACAGAACAGATTGGAGCCAGACCTTTGAGAAAAGTAGAATTTGAAAAGAGAAGTGATTTCCAGTTTGTGTTTGGGGTGGGTGGGAGGTAGTAGCAGGAGCAAAGTTGAGGAAGTGGGCAGTCAGGAGCCTAACTTGCAGGAAGGGATGTTGGTTAGCAAAGTCAGACCATGCAGAAGAGCTTTATTTGCTCTTGAAGGTTCCGGGCAGGGCACAGCTGGGGGAAGAAGCAAGCAGAGATGGGGAGGCACTGGAGTGTGACATTCCATGGGGATGAGTTGGGAGTGCAAGTGTCCATTAGAGAGATGTTCATTATATACTGCCTTACTGGTGTCTGCCCACCATGTGGAGTTCAAGAGAGCATAAAAGTGTGATTGGAGTGTTTAAGAAAGATATAGTAAGGAAAAGAAAATGGCCAGGAGTCGATAACTGGATGTGGTGACTCATCTATGACTCTTAGGGTTTCCTTCACTTTTCCCGAAATGTTTGTGCCTCTGCCAGCTCTTGAGATTAAACAAGAGACAGCAAAAGCTATAAGCTAAGAAAAGAATACTGATTGTCTTGACTCCAGTTCCAGAGGATATGGTGTTAGGCAATGTGCAGGCTCAGTTGGGGTTTGCAGTTATGCCAGGGGAGACACTTGGGTGTTTTCTTCTTCCTCCCTACTTCCCTTTCTGAAGTCAGTGACCAACCTTCAAGAAATGGTTGCAAGTAGATACCTAAGGAAGGAAGAAGAATGCATATCGTGTCTCAAAGCCCATTGCTACGAAAGTTTCATGGATAACTATCAACTGTTTAGAACCTTTTCACCTCCTAAAAAAAGATGGTTAACCTTGCTGGATGTCTGTAGCCCTGACTGCACAGAAACTGCTCTAGTACTTTATCTGTCCTTTTTTGTTTAGAGACAGAGTCATGATACATATCCCCACTAGGACTGGTATTCACTATTTAGTCCAGGCAGGCTTCAAAACTTTGGTAATCTTCCTGCCTCATTCCTAGGGTGTTGAGATTGCAGGTATGTGGAAGCAAAGCACCCAACAGAAACTGTCTCAACTAATTTAATCCTTGTAATAACTCTTCGCAATAGGTTACTATTACCTCACTTGTAGCTAAGAAAGCTGAGGAATAGGAAGGTTAAGTAACTTGCCATTTAGTCATGGCATAGGTGGACTATGAACTTGGCTTCACATGACCTGAAATTCAACAGTAAACTTGCAGAGACAACTGTACTATAGCCACTGCTTATTTATATATTTGTCTTGTGCTACACACAGACACAATTCACAATTAATGTGTAGATCTGAATTTTGGAGACTATGTTTTATGTTTTAAAGAGAACAAGCTTTTTAATTCCTTTTCTTTTCCATGTTTAGAGTTGAATTCAAGGTTTCACATAGCCTGGATATGCTGACATACATTCCCCAACCCTGTTGTTTCCTTGTAAACTTAACTTTTTGATCATCATATAAAGTAATGCTAGCCCTTAATATTTTATTGTAGCGAATCCCAAATGAGCCCCAGCTTAACTTATAATAATAATGGTTTTACTTATGACCTTTCAGTTTTACAGTGTTGTGGAAGCAAAACACACATTATAAACTATACCTCAAATTTTGATCCCTTTAATGAAATATGTGAGCCATTGAGTTCATCATTATAAAATAGGTTTTGTTTAGATTTGGCCCAACTGTACAATAATGCAGGTTTTCAGAGCTTGTTTAAGCTGTGATGTTGTTAGTTAAGTTATTAATGTATTTTCTTTTTTCTTTTTATAAGAATCAGCGTCTCTCAGTTTTTTCCCCAAGTACTGGGCTCATACAAATATGCAAGATAAAACACTCTAATACTGAACCACATCTCCTGTGAATTATTTATTTATTTAATTTTGAGGATGGGGCTTTGTTAAGTTACCATACTGGCCTGGTACTGGCTGTGTAGTCCAGGCTGCCTCCAGCTTTCAGTTCTCCTGCCTCAACCTCCTGAATAGATGAGATTATAGACATGTGTCACTATGTACAGCATAGAGCATTTTTATGATAAAAGATATGACTTTGGTGGTGGGGCATGCTAGGGATTGAACTCAATACTTTGAACATTCTTGTTTTGTACTTTACTACTGATCTATACCTGTACTTGTAGTTGTTGAATTTTTACCAAATGCTTTTTCCACATCAGTTGAGAATGATGATCTGTTTTTTTTTAAATTGTCATGATACCGTACTTTATTATATTGGTCAATTTGCATATGTTGAATCATTTTACCAGGAATAAATTCCACTTGGTCACGGGATATAATTATTTTGATATGCTCTCAACTTCACTTTGCTTGTATTTTGTTGGGGACTTGTATATCAGATCATAATCGGTATGGATTTATAGTTTTATTTTCTTCTAATTTTCTATTTTTAGGATCAGGTAATGGAGGCCTCATAAACTGACTATAAACATTTTGGAAATATTTGAGAGGTTGTGGTTTTTTTTTAGTACTTTATGTGTGTGTAAATGTGTCAAAGGTCACTTCCCTGTGAAAAACCAAGGGTGACTTCAGGAATCATCCTGAATTGCTTTCTACCTCCTTCTTGCTTCCCTCTGTAGTTTCCCAGGCTCTGCCCACCAGAGCTGGAAGTGCAGGCTGATGCTTTTTCTGCCTGGCATTTTTATGTGGGACCTGGGATCCGAACTCAGGACTTGCAAGACAGTCTTAACACCTGAGCCATCTCTTCAACCCATGATATTATTTTTAATGTTTGGTACAATCTGCCCATACATTCATCAGGGGAGTTTCATTACTCATTAAATCTCCTTACTAATTACAATTCTATTCAGATTATGTATCTGTTTCAATTTAGATTTGGTATATTTTATGTTTCTAGGAATGTGTCCATTTCATTTAGATCATCAAATTTGCAAGTGTAAAATTGTTCATGATTCTTTATTATGTCGTTTTCATTTCTGATTTTAGTAATTTCAGTTTCTTATCTTTCTTTTGTCTGTCTAGATAAGGCTTATTAATTTTGCTGACCTTTGGAAAAAATTTTCATTGATGCTGCATTATTTTTCTACTCTATTTTACTTATCTCGGTTCTAACCATTATTTCTTTCCTTTTCATAATTTTAATTAGCATTTTCTTTTGTAGTTCCTTACGTAAAAAAGTTAAGTTATTGATTTGAAATTGTTAGTGATTCATTTATTGAGAGAGGGTTTTGGCTGTGTACCCTTGGCTGGTCATGAACTTGAAATCCTCTCACTTTAGCTTCCTGATGCTGGGATTTCAAGTATATGCCTGCTGTCTATGTTTTGAACCAGGAATTTACTATGTAACCCTGGTTGACTTAGCATTCACATAGATCCCGTTACCTCTACCTAGTATAAGCATTTATAGCTATAAATTTCTCCATTAACACTACTTTTATGGTGTTCTTTAAGGCTTGGTATTTTGGGTCATGCTTTTTCATATAATTTGGGAAGTATTTTCTCTGGTTTCTTGTTTTTCAAGACAGGGTCTCTTGTAACTCTGACTGACCTTCAACTTGATAGTAGCTGAGAATGATCTTGAATTCTCAATCCTCCTGCTTCTCCATCCCAAGTGCTAAGGTTACAGGCATACACCACCAGAGCTGACTTCATTTTAAGATACTCTCTCAATCCTTTTCTTCTTCCCCAAATGTATTTGCTGGTCCCTTGACATGTCCCAGTTCCTTGAGAATCTACTTACTTTTCTTTACTCTGTTTTCTTTCTGTTCCTTAGACTCAAGGACTCAATCATTTCCAGTGTGTATGTTCAAGTTTGCTAATTATTTCTTCTACCTAATCAAATACCTATAAAGAATCTTTCTTTCAGTTATTTTATTTATATGTTTTATTTCTGTTATGTTGATGTAGGATGTCCCTCTGTAATTCTGCAGCTTTGACTGGCCTGGAACTCACTAGGTAGGTCAGACTGGTTTCACACTCCTTGTGATCCTCCTGCATCAGCCTTCTGGGTGCTGGGATTGTAAGTGTGAACTAACATGTCTGGCTCAGTTGTTTTATTTTACACCTCCATGATTTGGTTTTATACCTCCTCTATTGTTGTTTCTGATTTATTTCTTGACTTTTGGAAATCTCTTTCTGCATTTTCCTTTATCTCTTTGGATATTGTTAAGATATTCATTTTGAAATCTTTGTCTAGCATACCTGTCCTTTTCAGAAACAGTTTATCCTGATTTTCCCCCCTTGACTGGTCCATACTTGTTTAGGCTACTGCTAAGTGATAGAATCCTTGCCTAGCCTATGCAATATGAGGGATTTCATCACCAGTATTGCCAAGGAGAAAAAAGGGAATAACCAATACTTTCCTGCTTATTTTTATGCTTTGTAAATTTTTATATTGAAAACTGGGTATACGAATCAAATTATGTGATTATTCTTTGAAGCAGATTCATCCACTTCTCCAGGATTTCTTGATTTTTGTTTTTAAATCATTTATATTTATGTTATGATCATATTTATTTATTTGTATAGTTTATATTGCTATTCTGTTGAAGATCCACCTGAGATAGAAATTTAACATTTCTCAGATCTTTTGGGAGCTTTCTCTGTATATACTTGTATTACCTTAAAATTTCCCTCATATGTAAAGTTATTTTTGAGTATCTTAGTCTTGCAGCCTAGATCTTGAAAGGGGAAAGGGAGAAAAATGAAGGAAAGCAAGAGTTGCCTGTACTTTAAATCTTCCTGGAAGTCTGTCTCCTAGAAGAGGAGGGACATACAAGGACTGAAGCAATATAACATCAATGGGCCTGACCTTTGTATTGCTACCTCTGCTATCAGATCTCCAATATTTGGAGGTCAGGGTCCTTTTGGTCCTCCCTGCTTGTAGGATGCCAACTATTCCAGGAACTCGGGCACATCTAACGTTGCTATAATAAAAGTTGAAATTGACAGAAAACAGAGTGAAATTAACTACAGTTGACCCGTTCCAAACTATTCTCTGGAAATTAGAAGCCTTTCATAACCTAGCATTCCCAAATAGTTACTCTAGACAATTCTTTTTAGAGAGAGAGAGAGAGAGAGAGAGAGAGAGAGAGAGAGAGAGAGACAGACTGACTGACCGACTCTCACTCTGCAGTCCAGGCTGCCCTTGAACTTGTAACAATCTTCTTGCCTCAGAATCATGGGCATACTGCCTGGCATCTGCCATTTGGCATGCTGTCAACAGTACAGAGATAATGACCATTTTATTTTACTTTATCATACTTTTTTGAGGTAGGATCTCTCTCTCTAGCTCAGAATGGCCTATAACTCATGATAATGTTCCTGCCTTAGTCTCTAGAGTGCTGGGATTATAGAACATCAGATTCAGTATGATTTTTGTGTAGGTAGAAAGAAAGATTGTCAGTGGTTTGTGTTCTACCATCTTCCCAGATTCTATATATACCTTTTTAAAGCGCAGGAACTACAAAAATCTCAACAGTTGTAAAGGAACCACTAGAAAGAAAAGAAAGGATGGAAGATAGTCCGCATAGCCTGAAATGCAAACCAGCTAGAAGATTTGACTAAATGACATTTCCAAGCATATGGGAAAATTTTAATCTCATTTGGAAGATTGGAATTAGAATAGGTTATTCTGTTTCCAACTGAGATTTAAATATAGAGTTTAATTGAGCATTCAGGAGTCTGGGGCAGAAGGATTGCTGTGAGTTCTAGATAAGTTTGGGATATATAATGAGTTCAAGGCAATCTGGCCTGCAGAGTGAGATGCTGGAAAGAGAGAGAGAGAAAGAGAGAGAGAGGTCTTAAGTGTCTTAAGTTATCTTAAAGGTAGGAATCTTATGGAAATGAACCACAAGTAAGTAATATTTTTACATAAAGCATTTAATTTTGTGTGAAAATGGAAAGATAAGTGGGTAGGTAATAAGGTAAACAAGGAGTCTTGGATTTTTTGCTAATATTTGTTTCTGGAAAGTATGGAATAAGGAAAGTAGTTCTAAAATAGATTGTGATCTCAGAAGGAACAAGCCTTCAGAAATCCCTTGACTTGACGGTAGAAATGTCACAAACGATAGTTATACATCCCTAAAATTGCTGAAAATTCTAATTGTTGGCAGCATTGCCTCAGGCATTGGTTTTTCCCTGGTACTAACTTTAGATACTGTAACCCAGACTGGCCTGGAACTCATTATGTAGCTGAGACTGATCTCAAAGTCTCAGTGATCCTCCTACCTCAGTGTCATGATTATAGATGTAATCTCAACATAGCTGGCTACTAGTTTCAAAGCAGTGTCTTTCTTGGGGCCACTTCCCCCTGAAACTGGGCCTGTGTGGTTGATGTTTGGGACAGATATAGTTTTATTTTTACAAGAAATGTATTTATGTATTGTAGATGGGGAAAGCATGTGCATGCAGAACATGGCCTATGGTTAGATGTTGGAGGACATCTTTCAGAAGTTAGTTCTCTACTTCTACCATATAGGTTTCTGGGGATCAAATTTAGCTCATCAGGTTTGCAAGCAAGTGCCCTTACCTGCTAAGCTATCTATCTTTCTGGTCCCCAGATACAGTTTTCTAATGGTTTAAGTATTGATTATGTAACAGACCCAGTGTACTCCAAAGTATTAAGTCAGAGTACAAAATTTAACTATTATTTGATGATCATTGTACTTATAACTCTTAGGCAAGTGTTTCTACCACTGAGCCACACCCTCGCACCCTATAAAACTGTTATTTGTTTTGTCTTGTTGTTTGGGGTTTTGTGGTTTTGCTTTTATTTCTGAGGTGGGGGGGGGGTCTCCATAGCCCAGGCTCCTGTGTCTCCTTTAAGATCTTTCTGCCTCTACCTCAGGTATTGGGGTTATAGGTGTGTCCACTGTGTCTAGCTGGATTTCTAAAATGACTTCCAGGGCTGGAAAGATGATTCAGGGGTTAAGACTCTGCCACACAAGCAGAAGGTCCTGAGTTTGGATTCCAAGTCTCATGTAAAAATGCCAGATAGAAATGGCAGTGGCCTGCACTTCTGGCCTTAGTGGGTGGAGCCCGGGAAATCCCAAAGCAAAGCAAAAAGGAGGTAAAAGCAATCCAGGTTGATTCCTGAAGTCACCCTTGATCTTCCTCAGGGACATGCAATGCCCTGTGATACACACACACACACACACACACACACACACACACACACACACACTAAAAAAGAAAAAAGAAAAAAAAGACTTCCATAGACTTTATTTTGGAATCTCTTTTTCTTTTGAACCTTCTGGGGATTGAACCTAAGGTCTCGAACGTGATAGTCAAAAGCTTGATTGCTAAGTTGCAGCCCCAGCCCTTGAACATATTGAAACATTGCAAAGATAGGGCAGAAAATTCCTGTTTATAGAGTGGAACTTTAATAGTCCTGATCTTAGGAGAGTTTCTCAGGGAAGTTCAAGATAGTGTTCGGTTTCTCCTCTGCCTTCTTCCTTCATATTAGTCAAAGCCCAGTTCCAGCTGCTTAGTATCAGACCCCAGGGGAACAAGGAGGACTGCTAAATCTCTTTCTCAGTACTTCTGTGGAAAAGCTATATATATATATATATATATATATATATATATATATATATATATATATATATATATATATATATATATATATAATGAACAAAACAATGACCAGATCATGTTACACAGCACAATTGAAGAGGAGCTTCACAAACTCACAAATTTGTAAGTGAACTATGCAGATTCAGATGTGGATCCCAATGTAGGGAATCTCAAATTTGGGGAGGAGAATCACTTGGAAATACTAACATTTAAGAGTGTACTCTTCTGTGTGTTTGCTTTGTCTATGGATTTCTTATCCTTGGGTTCTATATTTATAGGTCAACTGACCACCAACCAAAAAAAATGTCATATTTATACTGAACATGTTTTAACTCCTTTTTCCCTTATTTTCAAAGAATGCAGTATAATAACTATTGATGTAGCATTGTATAAGGGATTATAAGAAATCTAGAGATGATCTTATATATATATATATATATATATGTATACTCGAGAATTATGGGTATAAAATTAAGTGGTCATTTGGGAAGTAGATATCTATGTATCTCCACTATCCTGTCTGCTGTCTGTCTATATATGGAAGGAGTTGTATAGGTTATATGCAAACCCTTTACTATTG
Source organism: Typhlomys cinereus (assembly GCA_023101885.1). Taxonomy (NCBI): domain Eukaryota; kingdom Metazoa; phylum Chordata; class Mammalia; order Rodentia; family Platacanthomyidae; genus Typhlomys; species Typhlomys cinereus. The sequence goes on along the minus strand of JALPQD010000236.1, from coordinate 3,497,070 downwards.
CGTATAAGGTCCTGGAACAACTATTGAGTTTTATATCCACCAGAAGTTCTGAAACCAATTTCCTATTGATACTAAGAAAAGAATATAATTATTAATACGGTCTTGGAGCTGGAGATACAGCTGTTTTGTAGAGCACATGCCTGCTATGCTCATGGCCCTGAGAGCCATCCTGAGTACCATCAAAAAGAAAGAAAAACAGAAGAAGCTGGACAAGTGCTAGATTCCCAAAATTGTAGCACTCGAGATATGAAAGCAGGAGGAGCAAAAAAAAAATATATGATTTTGAAGCCCCTGTTTTCTGGGTTGCAATTATAACTCTGCAGGTCTTGGGATATGGGACAAGAGACTGGGCTAACTCACTGTGACCTCCCTGTACATGAGTTACCTTTTATGAGACAGGGTCTCACTCTGTAGCCTGGGCCAGTTTCCAGCTCCTGACAATCCTCCCTCCTCAGCCTCCTAAGTGCTAGAGTTACAGGTGTGAGCCACTATGTTCAGCTACTCGCTGAAACTTTAATGGGAAGCTAGCAGGAGTCCCTATGTTAAAAGTGACCACGAGGATTCAAGAGAGTAATGTATGTAGGTAGACTATAACAGTTTCTAGCTCAGTAAATACGGCTAACTCAGTTTGTTATTGCTCTTGGCCTCTAGGATGTGGGAGAATGGATTAAATGAACCATTAAAAATTCTGGCTATGGGGCTGGAGAGGTGGCTCAGGGGTTAAGCATCTCCCTTGCAGGCGGAATCCTGAGTTCGGATCCTAGACCTCACGTATAGATGCTGGGCGGAAGCTGGGGCTGGGCCGAAGCGGGGCGGCCTGCGTTTCTGGACCTGGTAGGGCAGAGCCTGTGAATCCTGGGGCAGAGTAAACAAGGAGGAGGTGGAGGCGGTCCATAGTGGTTCCCGAATTCGTTCGTGGTTCTACACACACACACACGCACACACACACACACACACACACACACACACACACACACGCACAATTGAATAAATAAAAAAAAATCTGGCTGGCATTCATACAGGTTTTTTTCTTATGCTTTATTTGAACAGAAACTCAGCCACCTGTGACGAATTTGAGTGTGTCTGTTGAAAACCTCTGCACAATAGTATGGACATGGAGCCCTCCTGAGGGAGCCAGTCCCAACTGTAGTCTCAGGTATTTCAGTCGTTTCGGCAACCAACAGGATAAGGATAAGGTAAGTTTGCCAGAACACTGTGGCACTGCTGTAGTAAAGGCAACACTATGAATAAGTCAAATTCCAGTCTTCAACCTGGGAATTTTATCATGAGTTCTATCCAAATTTCAGCAGAGCTTAAATTGTAGAAACCGCTATTGACAAAATGAAATATCTGATAATGAAATGTAATTGAGATTGTTCAGATAGGAAGTGTTCTACATCTTAGGGCACCTAATAAATAATTTTGCGGTGGATAGATTTTGTTCTTACATTCCTGCCTGTAATTCTTTATCAGTTCATATCTATATAACACTTAATTTTCAGGACATTTTTACATATATCATCTTGTTAGTCACAGGTACAGATAAATAAGCAAGAACTCTGGTTCTGAAAGTAAGCGGCCCTTTGGGAAGTGGAAAAACAAGGTATTGGTGGTGGATGGGATTGGGGCTAAAGTTTCCTGATTCCTGAGGAAAAATGGGGAAACCTTCCTACTCACATATAAGCATTGGGTGTAAGTACGCTGTAGTTGACAGGATTGCATAGTTCTAGGCCTTTGTGGTAAATCACCATCAATTCAGTTACTTTATAAATTTCTGCCTTTTGTTGTATGCAAGGAGAGAGGCATTGGAGGAATCCCAGTGAGAAGCTGTCGTTAGAGGCAGTGCTTTGGTTTAGTGAATCATAACATCACCAATTTCCTGCAGCTCTGTGGGAAGAGCTAAGTGAACTGGGTTTTTATTTGGGACACCTCTTAGGTGGCTCAGTGGCCAGGGTAAGTGACTTCATCTTTTTGGGATCTTGTGTCCTTGTGTGCAGCAGTGGCTTCACTCACTTCCTTCACTTGCTGGCACACAGAAAAGAATACATTTGAAAATGGAATGGTGAGATTGGAACAGGCTCTCCTTCCAGAGGGAAGCTGGCCTCCCTGTATTCCTAATCCCTTCCCTGCTGAGGTGTTGGTTATGGCTTAGGTATTATTAACTGATAAAAGACTAGAGGCTTACCAGATGCATCAAGATTCCTGATGGGTTCTTTAATGTCTGTAGTACTTGCAACAGTGAAACTCAAGCTTCCTTTTGTACTGTCGACAGCCTTATGTTCTTGAGGAAGGCCTACATGTGCAGTGTTAATATATAGTTAGTTCATATCCAAGGAACTTAGCAAAAGACTCTAAAGTGCCTCTGGGGGTAAATTCTGTACTCATCAAAGTGCGTACTTGAAACCCTGAAGAGAGGTCACTTTTTGTCTGTCAAGGATGTCAGGAAAGGGGCTGCAGAGATGGTTCAGGGGTTAAGCCTCTGCTTCACAAGCAGAAGTTCCCGATTGTGAATCTGGTGGTAGTGGGCTGTACTTCCTGGCCTGGAAGTCAAAGCCTGGGAAACTCCAGAGCAAAGCAAAGAGGAGGTAACACAATCCAGGGTGATTCCCAAAGTCACCCTTGGGCCTCCACAGGCACACACAGTGCCCTCTGATACACACAAACATACATGCAAAAAAAGTAATAAAATAAAGTTTTTTACATTAATTTTCTTAAAAAGATGTCAGGAAGAAATGCCAATTATTTTGGCCCCCAATAGGGCTGATTTTTGGTTTATATACAGAAATTTCTACATCAAAGTAACTTAGGAGGTGGTGCAAACAAGTAACGTTTATCTCTTCCCCTTTTAAGCTATGTGGCCCTCAGCAAGTCACTTAACCTCTCTGAGCTTCCATTTTCTTCTGCATAAAATAGGGGATAGTGTGGAGGATAATACTACTACCTGATTTATGTGGATGGCATATACATTAAAGGAAAGAGATTCACAATGAACTCAGTACAGTTAGTGCTTAAGGAATTGTTAGCTATTATTGATATCACTATTGTTAGGTTGGAGCAGATATACTTACCACCCTTGCAGGACAATAATGCCAGAATTACATGATTTCGCCTAATTATTAAATCTGATTCCCTCCAATTTGTCCCTGAAGAGAGCAGATGAAGACCATAAAAGGTGAATTCTGGGATGGAAGATGGCTCAGGGTTTAAACCTCTGCCTGGCAAGCAGAAGGACCTGAGTTCGAATCCCAGATCCCACATAAAAGTGTCAGGCAGAAATAGTAGCAGCTTGCAATTCTGGCTGTGAAAGGGAGAGCTTGGGAAACTCCAAAGCAAAGCAAAAAAGAGATAGAGCAGTCAAGAATGATTTCTGAAGTCTCCCTTGGGCCTCCACAAGCATACACTGTGCCCTCTGATGCACGCATATGAGAGAGAGACAGAGATAGAGACAGAGACAGAGAGAAAGAGAACAGAGACAGGCATGCAATAAATAAAATAAAAAGTGACCTCTACCTAAGGTCTGTTCCTTAATTTCTTAGCATTGACAGCTGTCTATCATCCAGTTGTAATGTGGCTGAAAATGAATGGCAAGAGCACCGTTTTTCTCTTCTTCTTCCTCTTGTCTTCTAATAGAGTGTCCACACCATATGCCAAACAGGGCTGTGCAGTGAGCAGCGACATGATGCTTTGTATGTGTTAGAGGGCTTAGGCAGATGTCCAGTGTTTCCAAGATGCTAGATGTGGAGATAAAGTCTGCAGGTCATTTTTCAGTCTTCACATGGGAGGCTCGCCAAGATGAGAGACAGATTTGGAGATGATTTTTAAAGGCAAAAGATGAGTATCAGTGTTTACCCTCCATCATTGTTTTCTCCATGTCTGTTAGTTCCCCAATCTGCCAAATAGAAGGCGGCTCTGACATTGTATTTTAAGTTTCTTTCATCACGAAGAGATAGGGAAGTCCCACGGGCCAAATGAATCAAAGGCCCTTCATTCTAGGCATGCAGAGAAACAGAAAAGCTAAGGCTGGTTCTCCTTTCTGTTCAGAAAGGAACTCTGCATCTGGGGAAAGGTATGATGGAACCTTTGGTTGTGAGGGGTTTGGACAAGTTCAGAACTCTGGCATTGGTTTTTTAATAAATTTTCATGGAAAGTCAGATTCCTTGAGGGAAGAGAATACATCGATTATACCAGCTACCAGTAGAATAAATCATCAAAACCAAAAGTTACACATATCTCATCAGGATCTGTTAGAAGGAATGTAGTTACTTGTCTGACAGAGTCATGTTCTACTTGGTGACCATTGTTTTCTCAGAGTTCCTTTTTTATTTTTTTCAATTATTTTTCTAGTTTTACAAACATAATGAATGGTTGTCCCTTCCCCCTTCCTTCCTTTTCCCTTTCTTCCCTCTTATCTTCCTCTCCCAACCTCTCCTCCTTTCACCATTCTATCCCTTCCCTTCCACCTGCCTGCCTGTCTGCTTCTGGGGGCTCCAGGGTTCCCTTTGGGCTGTTTGCTTTAGTATGAACTCAAGCCTCTGTGGCAGAGTTTCTATTTTATTCATATCAATTTAATATTATTTGCCTTGAACTCATGGATTTCTTTTGAGATGAGGTCTCATGTCCTCCAAGCTGGCATTGAACTCACTCCGTTGCTGAGGCTGACTTGGAACTCACTCTGTAGCTGAAGTAGGCTTCTGATTCTTCTGCCTCTGCTTTCTAAGTACTAGGATGACAAGTGTATGATATCACTTTCAGCTTAGAAAGTGAGTTTTAAATTATTACTTTAAGTCTTTCTTCCAAGTTATTAATATTATGCCTAAAAGATAAGATTTCAATTTATGTGCTGGAAGTATTTTTTAATTAACAAATTCTACTATAATAAAAATCTTTGTGCAGCAAAATCCCTCAGCCCCCTAACCGGAATGGTATCCAATTAATATAGTATGAGAACAGAGATTTTGCCTCATGATTTGAATTTATGATCTTTTAAAAATTATTTTTAAAATTAAGAAAATCATTAAAATTGCATGAGATACACTTTATACAACAAATAAAATCATTTATTATAATGGTATAGTATAATCATATATGATTATAATTTATAAAATTATAAAATAAAATAAGAACAGTGAGGAGTCAAACTCAGAGTTTCATGCTTGCTAAGTAAGCACTGTAGCACTGAACTACTTCCCCAATTCTAATTTGTGGCATTTGACAGTCTGTTTTTCCCTAGTGTCCTCAGAGGGTTTATTCTTCTCCCAAACAAAAATGATGAGGTATCCTTGGGTCAGCAAGGCTCATTTAGTAACTTGTCATTAGTTGATGGAATTCACATTGTAAGTCCTGCCACCATCATCCCTCTCCTCAGGACTGGTATTCAGCTTGACAGGCTCACAAACCTCAGCAGGCACTCATCTCTGAAGGTCCAATCCTTCCTCTGCCATGAACATTAAAATGATGAAGTATGCCAGGAAGACTCCTGTCAGCATGGTACATTCCATCCCTGTAGGGAGAGCCTATATGAGAAGCCAAATGATAAATAGGTTTCTTGGCAAGGAACCAGGAATCCCTTGTGAACATGTCCTTCACTATGAATAGCTGGCTGGAGGTCCCCTTGGGGATAACCATAACTCTGCTGGATTTGCCATGTCCGTGTGGTTAAGTCACTATCCTCTCCCAGCTAGGATTGTGCTTGAAGATGTCCATTTTTCTGATCTACTTCCTTTGGGTTTTTCAGAGTGCTATCTTAATTGTGCCTAAGAACTATTTTGTATCTGTATTCGTGACTTTGCTCTGGTATATTCATTGCTAATTTGCTGACTATGCCCCCAAGGGCAGGCATATGAAATGTCACGGTAGCTGCTTGGTGTACTAGCTAGAGCAAAGTGTGACCAGCTCACTCCCCCCCCCCGCCCCCGCCTTTCTTGGCTGTTAGGACATTGTAAAAAGAAATACTATAGGAAACTTGAGTCAGAAATTATTGCAAAACAGGACGTTCTGTCCTTGAAACTCTGATTAAAAAGCAGCTTCATTTCTAATTATTCCCACTCTCTCACCTTTGGAAATGTTAATTTCCTAGAGAGCTATTTATTTCTCTTTATTTTGGTGTGCGTGAAGTACATGCATGTGTATGCATGTTTGCACTTGTAGGGGGTGCACATGTACGTACACATGCATATGCAGAGGCCTGAAATTAATGTTGAGTGTTTTGTTCCACCACCATCCACTTTATTTATTGAGGCAAAGTCTCTCAGTTGAACCCAGAACTCTCAAATGAACTAAATTAGCTAGCCAGCTTCCTCCAGGGCTCACCTGTCTCTGCCTCTTGAGTGTTAGAATTACATGTGACTCTAGCACCTGAGCAGGTTTTATGTGGACTCTGGAGATTCCGATTCTGGTACTCATGTTTATGCAGCAACTCCTTTATCCACTAAGCCATTTCTCCAGCCCTAGAGAACCCTTTAATCTCAGTATTCTGAATCATAAGTAGCATATTTTGATTTAGTTTTGATACACGATACATGCTGTACAATATCTGTAAATAAGGTCTCCGTGGTTCCACAAAGTGTATCCACTTTTCAGAATCAGCATGTAAGTACATATAGCAGTCCATGAAACTTGTAGTCGGTCACTACCAAAGAGTACTTAGCCGAAAATGTCTCTTTGGCCCTCATTTCCCAGAAATAACCACGATTACTGGAGCCTAAATGCAATACTTGATCTTGATGTTACACTGCATTGGTTTAGAATGAAACTCTAATAATCGTGTAGTATTTCCTTAAAATTTGCTATTAGAAATTTGTGATTAGCTTGGTGGTCTTGTAGGTAACATATATGGTGTTTATACATTTCAACTGTAGAAATGGTCTTATATTACTAAGATCAGACATGTTAATTATTATAAGAGAAGGGGGGCCGACCTTTGCATTGTAGGATGATTAAAATCATCCCTGGCTTCTATCTGCTAAAATCAGTAGTGGTTTACTCCCTCCACTTAAAGTTTTAGAAACCAAAAATGGCCTTAGACACTATTTCAGGCATAGAAGAGAATTAGTCCTGCTCGAGAGTCACTGATTTGTACTCCGATACATACACACACACACACACACACACTCTGAGTATGGTAATATTTTATTTAAGTGCCTTTCTGTGTGTTCACTGTAGCAGTATCTTTTTTCTTAATTTTCTAACCTCAGAAAATTGCTCCAGAAACTCGTCGTTCAAAGGAAATACCCCTAAATGACAGGATCTGTCTGCAAGTGGGGTCCCAGTGCAGCACCAATGAAAGTGAGAAGCCTAGCAACTTAGTGGAAAAGTGCGTCTCACCCCCTGAAGGTAATAGTTGAACATGTTATCTCTTGGCATTTAGAGAGTGTGTACCATTGCTCAATGTGCTTATGTTCATTGTTCATGGATTGACTTACTCCTCAATGCTTTGCTGAATCTAATAAGTATCAGACACTGTTCTAGATGCTGATGAGTCTGAGGATGTCTCTGCTTCCAGGATCTCACAGACGACTTTAATAATAGTGCATAATACTTTCACGTTTTATCATCAAAAAGATGATCACACATACTTCCCCTAAATTGAACCTAAAACACTTACATGAAGTGAGAAAAGCATGTGCTTTTGAGAAAAGCTTGCCCTGTTTGATAAGGATGAAGAAGATGGAGCTACTTATACTATATTTTCAGATTCCAGGCCCAGTACTTTTAAACAAACTAGCATCATCTTATTCATGATCTGTAGAAATTAGTTTGGTATTCCGAATATATTTGGGGAAAGGTGTTAACGGAATATAGCCACACTGGTCTAGCTTCGCTACATGACTAGCCACGGGAAAAGTTGTTTAGTGGTGTGGATGACCTTTGTTCCTCAGTCTCACTTTACTCAGGGCCCTTGTGACTCTTGTGACTGTATTCACAGAGGAGAATATACTGATGGACAGAGTTACCAAGTGCCCACTCCCTATATTTAAATACCATTTCTGCCAGTTACAAATTGTGTGACATTGGATAGATTACTTGGCCCCCCCTATGCCTTAGAATCCTCCTCTGTAAGTGGCAATGATAGTGGTACCTACCTCCTCTGCTGTTGAAAAGATTATAGTAAGTCAGTGTATTTGAGGTGCTAAAAAGCACCTAACAAAGACTAAGTACTTTTATATAATATTATTACTGTTATCCTCCCCTTTAGTTAGGCAGGATAAGACCCCATCTCCTACTTTCAAACCTTAGCGCTGCATGGCTTGTTCTCCAAACTACTCTCTACCTGTTTTGTATTGATTTAAACATATGAGTACTGTTTATAAAATTGTAAAATTCAGAACTTCTGGGCCATTGAGACATAGTTTAAGGCAACTTACCTGTTTTATTTGCATTTTTAGGAGTTTAGTAATCAGAAATGCAATCCTATTACCCATAAAAAGGTTGGCGATGGTTCAATAGAATACCTCTTCAAGGAGCATGAGGGATAAAGGGTTACATTTTAAGCAGAGGCATCAAATGAACATAGACACAAGTAAAATGGATTCATCAAGGAAGAGATTTCAAGTCAGAAAGACTTCAGGTCACGTGTGGTAACACATGCCTGGAGTTCCAGCTTCTTGTGCAACTGAGACAGGGGGATTGTTTGAACACAGGAGGCTGGGCCAGTCTCCTAAAAAACAGTCAAATAAACACAAAACAAAAACACAGCTATCATGGTGGCATATATCAATAATCCCAGGTTGAAGCAGGAACATCACAAGTTCAGAATCAATCTGGGTGACTTAGCAAAATTCTTTCAAAAAAAGGGGTGAGTGGTTAAGTTCACAGACGTTCGTTCCTGATCATTTACAACTAAGGGGGTATGATCTCACCAGAAGGGGAGGGCATATAGTCTGGCAGATAAAAAGCAACCATTTTGCAAATGGGTAAAGTTTCCTACTTTTATTACATCTACCCTTGAATGTGCTCTTATAATAAGACTTCAGTTTAACAGCTTTTTGTCTCTGGCCAGGGGGTGACATACAGTGCCCATCAGGATGGAGTGAAGGGCATTGCAGGAGCAGCAAAACTGCAAAAGAAAATCAACAAACCACAATCCAGAACTTCAGAGACCCTATATCAACCACCTAGAACTAGGCCAGACTAATCTCTCCCCATCCTGAAGCTCAGGGACATTTGCGGAAGAGGGGGCGGTAAGATTGTAAGAGCAAAAGGATGGGAGGAGCAATCATTTGCAAGATACTCCACACAAGTTAGGGCCGAAGCAATCATAATTGGACTTTGCATGCCCTGCACAATGTCCAACACACTATTTACCGCACAAAGTCTAGCATCTGCTAAAGGCACCAAGATCCTTGGAGGCAAGGGATTGGCAGCCACAGTAGTGTTCCTATGCTTAAGGGGAACACGGGAAAGGGTTCAGGGAAATGTCACTGGGTCCTTGTACATCATCGGAGAGGAGGGCCCAGAGGAGAGTCAGGCATGCACAAGAAAGGACTCTGGGAATTGGGGTGGGAGGCACTGGCGGATGGGGAGGGAGGGGTGAGGGGAGGGGCAGCAGGGGGTTGGGGGGGAGGAGGAGGGAGGGAGGGAACTGGTGTACCTATTAAGTTTGTATGAGCTGAAATTAAAAAAAAAGGGGGTGAGATGAGGAGTGTAGCCCCTAAAGTCACAGACTCCAGCAAATAACCACTAGGACTTAGGTTAAATTTATTTTCCCTAAAATTGCTTCAGGAAGAATGTTTTCTTTTTTAAAGTAAGATAGAAGTATCAGTATCAATGAGAAAGCAGGAAGGTAGATTATGCCTTGGTAGAATTTTGATTTTATAAATGAGTATAGGAGTTGCTTGTATTTTCACATTTAGGAAACATGTAGTCACTGTCTATGATGAAAATATCATTTGATTTTTAACTTTTTCTCTACTTAGAAATGTTAGAGTCGGGGCTGGAGAGGTGGCTCAGGGGTTAAGCTTCTGCCTTGCAGGCAGAACGTCCTGAGTTCGGATCCCAGATCCCATGTATAGACGCCAGGCAGAAGCGGGAAGGCCTGCATTTCTGGTCCTGGTAGGGCGGAGCCTGTGAATCCCGGGGCAGAGTAAACAAGGAGGAGGTGGAGGCGGTCCACGGTGGTTCCCGAATTCGTCCGTGGTTCTACACACACATACACGCACACGCACAATTGAATAAATAATAAAAAAAGAAAAAAGAAATGTTAGAGTCCTTCAGAAGTAGAAAAAAATGTTTTCTCTGTGTAAGGAATTGAGAAAGAAGGTGATAAACAAATGAGGTAAAGAGGCTGAAACCTTCTCACTATCCCCTGTGCCACAAAGCCATTGCTTAGCTTGCATGGCAAGACAACCGTGATCCTGAACTCTTGCTTGCATATTCTAGGTGATCCAAAGTCTGCTGTAACTGAACTCCAATGCATTTGGCACAACCTGAGCTATATGAAGTGTTCCTGGCTCCCTGGCGAGAAAACAAGTCCTGACACAAATTATACTCTTTTCTATTGGTAAGTATTTTATATGCAGATTAACTGGAGCACTAATTATGATGATGTTGAGAGCCTTTAGATTGAACCTTACTTCCAAAAAAAAAAAAAAAAAAAAAAAAAGCCTGTTGATCATATGTGCTGATGTGCTGGGGTGGAAAATCCAAGACTTTACACATACAAGGCCAAGTGGTCTACCACTGGACTCCTCAACTCCATTCTGTTTGTTTCTACAAAGGTAATCGATGAGTAATTCACAACAAAATCCAATGCTTGTCTGCTAATTTAAAAACTGATCTTAGAAAAGGTAAAATAAGGGACTAAAGAGATGGCTCAGAGATTAAGTCTTTGCCTTGAAAGCAAAAGAACTGATCCCAGATTCCATGTAAAAATGCCAGATGGAAATGGCAGTGACCTACACGTCTATCTCTGTAAGGCAAAACCTGGGAAATCCCAGAGCGAACCAAAAAGGAAGTAGAAACTATCTCTGATGATTCTCAAAGTCTCCCTTGGACTGCCACAAGGACACACAGTGCCCTCTGATACACACACACACACACACACACACACACACAAATAAATAAAAATAATTTCTTTAAGATGTAGAGCTACATGATTGCAAAAAAGTATCTAGAAAACACTCATACCTTTTCCCCCAATAGTAAACTCTAATCAATATCAAAACCAAAAAATTAACTGGCATAATCCATAGTCTTATTCTCATTATATCAGTTTTGCATGTACATATGTGTATTGTTCTATCCATTTTTATCACATGGTTCCAACAGTGAAAAAGTTATCTCTTGTTGCTCTTTTACAGTCACACCAATCTCCTGTACCCCATCTTCTTCATTCTTCTTTCCTAAGTCTCTAACCTCAGAAAACCACAAATCTTCTATTTATATAATTTTTTTCATCTCAAAAAAATGCTATTGGAATGGAATTTTAAAGTACGTTTTACATAAAACTGGTTTTTGAATGCAACATAGCTCCTTGAAACCTGTGTGTATATAGAGACAGAAAGTCACCCCTTCCCCCCTCCCATCTTTCTCTCTTGGACAGGTTCTTACACTATAGCTCAGGTTATCCTGGAGTTCACTGTGTGTCCCAGGCTGAACTCAAACTCATGGCAGAATTCCTGCTTCAGCCTTCTCTGTGCTGGGATAACAAGTGTGAACCTTCATAACTAGCTAAGACTCTATTCCTTTTCATTGCTGAGTAGGGTCTCATAATATCTCTTCATTTAATCATTCATTCAATGAAGTTTATCTCACTTGTTTCTAATTTGTTGCTATTATGAATAAAGCCACTTTAAATATTCACATTTAGGTTTTTATGTGAACTTAACTCTTCATGGGAATAATTGCCCAAGAGTACAATCACTGGTTCATATGGTAAATATGGTCTTATTTTTATTGGGTCCTCAAGGAGGGGACTTCTCCATCAGCTGGAGTATCCATAGGTTCTTCAGCCACTCCAGACTGGGGCCCTGAGGGTCCTGGGGGTGGTTGGGCACATCAAGCATGTTTCCATTATCTCAGAAAGGCACAGGGTAGTTGTGGTTCATTGATCATGATAGCATACTTGGTGTAGGGACTGAGTCTGGGTAGGATTATAGCGAGATCCCCAATTGCACTGGCTCCTTGGCCCAGGCATTCTTCAGGAAGGAGGAGAGTCTCCTGTCTTATTCTGGACTGTGATGGTAATCGAATATTTCGTTTCATTTAGAACACTGCCAAGCTATTTTCTCAACAGGGCATCTTAAACATTTCTGCCCCTGAGTCTTTTTCATCCAAGACATTATTACTTGACCCCAGGTATGCATGTATATATAAGAAGTATTCAAATCAAATATTCATTAGTAATAAATCATAAGAAATTTATTTTTAAACAATTTTTGTCATTCCTTTATTTCCTTTCCATTTTCATGTGTATATGGGGGTATGCACGCGTGCGCGCGCACGCGTGTGTGTGTGTGTGTGTGTGTGTGTGTGTGTGTGTGTGTGTGTGTTGCATGTAGGTAGGCACATGTGTATATGAGGGTGCATGTGGGTATGCATACATGTAGAGGCCCAAGGTTAATGTTGGGAATCATCCTTTATTGCTCTTTCACCTAGTTTAGGGCCTGCATTTTTTAAACTCAGAGCTCCCCTATAGGGCTAGTTTGGCTAGGCAGCTTGCTCTGGGGATAACTCTGCCTTCCAGGGCTAGAATCACCAGCACACCCAGCATATTACATGAGATCTGGGGATCTGAACTTCCTGGGCCTCTTAATTGCATGGTACATGTTTTAATAGCCCAACCATTGCCTTAATATGTGTTGACAACCTTCAAGCAGTTTTTGTCTGGTTTGAAATATATAATTAGTTTTTATAAGCTATTAGTCCTATTGTGCTATTGAACATTGGTGTTACCCTGCCCACCACCCTTTCGCTCCCCTCCTCTCCATTCAGAATTGAGGATGCTAAAGTAATGTAACTGCTGAGTGGAGAAGGGGAGCTGTAATCTCAGAAATCTGTTTTCCACATGCCCCTGTGCCCCTCACTATTATTTGACAAAAACTTCTAGATAAAGGTGTGTGGAGAGGTGTGGAGAGTCTAGGACTTCTGACACTACAAGATAAACATGATCTTTCATCCTGCTGGCTTACACTGATGTTGTAGCTCAGTGGTAGACCACTTACCTAGCATGTATAAGACCCTGGACTCCATCCCCAGCCAAAATAGAAATAAGTTATCCTAGAGTGTCCATTATGCTTGATGATTTGATGGAATCTGTTTGTACTCTTAGAAAACTCATGGGGGCTGGAGAGGTGGCTCAGGGGTTAAGCCTCCACCTTGCAGACAGAAGGTCCTGAGTTCGGATCCCAGACTCCACGTATAGATGCCAGGCGGAAGTGGGGGCGGCCTGCGCTTCTAGTCCTGGTAGGGCGGAGCCTGTGAATCCCGGGGCAGAAGGAGGTGGAGGCGTCCATGGTGGTTCTCGAATTCGTCCGTGGTTCTACTTATACACAGACACACACACACAGACACACACACACACACACACACACACACACACACACACACGCACATGCGCACAGTTGAATAAATAATAATAAAAAAAATTTAAAAAAAAAAAAGAAAAGAAAACTCATGGGTTCCTAGCACTTGGGAGGCAAAGGCAGATAGATCTCGTGAGTTCAAAGCTACCTGGCTTATATAGTGAGTTCTAGGCCCACTAGGGCTACATAGCGAGGACCCTGTCTAAAAAAAAGTAAAACAAAAAACTAATAAAACAAAATGCAAAAACCTCCATGTTCTCTTCATTTAAATTTGTTTTTAATGATAAAGAAAAATTAAAATCTTTATGAGATAACATGTTAATTCTATACACATATCCTAGTGTGTAATGTTCAAATCGGTTTCAACATATCTGCTTCCTCAAATTACATAATATTAAAAATGAAAGCCTCCCCAATGTTCTGGGTCTTTGTAGTCACTGTTCCCCCATTAGGTGGGAGGGTCAGGCTGGTAAGGCTGAGAAAAAGTACATGTGAACCCAGATGAAATTGTGAGGGTCCTTCTGGAGATTCATTTTTTGTCTCTACATTGTCCACTACATAAAATTTCTCATTTGAGGTTTATTGGTTTCATTTGCCCACATTTCATACCAATTGCATCCCCTTCCCTTCAAATCTGTGTAGTTTCCTGGTAATTTCGTGATTAAGTCCAAACTCTTCAGCATGGGAGACAGAGTTCCTTATGATCTGGCCCCTGTCAACCCTGTACAATCCTCTAGTCTCATCTCTTTCCCTGTTCCACTTGCAGCCAACTACCCAGCCCACATTGACCTTATTTTGGTTCCTCAAACTTGCTTTTTAAATATACAGAATAGTGGAATTCAAATAGCAATATTCACACAGAATAATGGAAAGATTCTGCCTCATCACATAGCCCGTGCCTTACTCTTTCACCCAATGCCTTCTGTTTGTTCTCATCTCAGATGCCATTTCCTTTCCAGAAAGCCTTTCTTCACCTCTCAAGTCTGGAGACATACCCTGTGGTCTTATCCCACGGTACCTTGTACTTTGCATGACATAGTGCCCAGCACATTGTGTTGTCATTTCCTGTTTACTTGATTCTCCCCAGACTGCAGTCACCTTTGAGAGCAGGGGCTGTCTCTTGTTTCCTCCAGCACATGACACATGAAAAACAGTTGTAAAATGTGTGGTAATACCTCAAACTAGAGAGCAGTCAGGGTTGGGATAAGGAGTTGGGAATTATAAGCAGCGCAGGACATTATAGTCTAGGAAGCAGGAGAAAAGAATTGAACATATCTGCCTTCCCAAAAGTTGCTAGTGAAGAGGAATCATAGAAGTAAGCAAGCCATCACAGTCACCTGGCTCTGTTGGTGCTACAATGAAGTCCAGAGAGCGCCTAATAGCTACAGGCTTTGAAGTTATCTGCAGAACTGGGAGAAGTGCGTATTTACTAGGTTATGAACCCCAAAGTCATCTAAAATCTCTTAGAGTTGTATCTACATTGTGAAATTAAAAAGGGTCAAGGGAGAAGTCCTTAAACTACATCTTATTATATGGTGGACTATGCTGGAGCCTTGTGGGGTGTCTAGCAAGTATACAAGAGAGAGAGTTTTTTTTAACCCTACCGCACAGAACTGGCACCAAACCCATATTTCTCCTCTTCTGCTTTCTCCTAGAGAGATCCTTTCCAATCAAAACCACAAAGTTAAGAGAATCAAGACATGGTATTTATTAGCCAACACTAAGAATGGCTTAAGTACCGATGTAAATCAAATCACACAAGTTGACAAAGACAGTTTCCACTAATCAATTCCCAGCCTGAAAAATGAGGAGTTCAAAATAATTGTTCGAAGTCTCAGAACAATGACTTGTGTCCCAGTAGGAATAGTCTGGCATTGAAAGGAACCTGATCTGAAGAGCTCCAGACTCAGCAACCCAATGAATTTTAGGGATTTTTTTTTCTCATTAATCATTCTCAGCATTTGGGAAGATACTCAATTTGTCCATTTTTCCCGTGTCAGCAATATGGTTCTGCAGAGGAGTCTAATAGGACGATTTTTAACAAGAATCACATGCTATCTTAAATTATCATTGAGTCTTTCACAGGAAGTTCAAATAGGTTGTTCAACATCACTGCATTTCCCTCTCTCATTGTTTATAAATTGCAATAATTTTTTATTTCACATCTGTGTTCCATGAGTATCTATGAAATATTGAGGGCACAAAACAAAAAAGTGGTCCTAAAAGATTGCACATTACAAGAGTTCTTGTCATTAATTTTTTAAAACACTAATTTTATAGTTTTCTTCTGTTATGTAAGAAAAATGTCATAAGCATCTTTAGTTTCTGTTTTGGGCTGTGGCTGGAAAACATTCCAAGATGGATATTAAAACTAGTCAGGACAGTAACTTAATTTTTTAAAATTATATTTTTAATGAAGTTAACTCTGGAGAGTTTCAAGCAAGTATAGATTCTGATTACTCTCAAATCTCTCTTCTCTATCAACATGTCCTCCTCCCTACCAGTCCTTTTCCTAGATCCATGGCTTTGGTTTTATTTACTGTTCCATTCAGCTTGGCCAGGGCCATCTGTGGGACCATTGGCTTGTCTCTGTCACTGGAGCCTTGTGGGGTGTCTAGCAAGTATACAACAGAGAGCAATGCCTCTCCCTCTCCCTGAACCTATCTGTGGCAAATACTTGAGCACTGAAGTGTAGGCCCCCCTGAATCCTTCCTCCATCCATGCCTGTTGAACAGCCCATTCCTGTACAACTTGGAGGAAAAGGTTTTGAGTTTTTAGCTGAACATTTGGAGAGTAGAGGCGGGAGGATCAGAACCTCAAGGTCATCCATGGCTACTTAGTAAGTTTAAAACTAATCTAGAATCTATGAGACTGTGTCTCAAAAAAAAAAGTCAGTCATCTCTTGTAGGACAACAGCCTTTCTATATCAAAACAGTTCTTTATGGGAGTAAACACCTTGGATCTGCATTTAAATCAAGCCTGGTCTCCTGGAGCATTTCTGTCATAATGCTGATTCCTGAGCTCAGTAGAAACTGTCTTAGGTCACATTTTCTGGGAAAAGGCTTGAGGACTCAATGTTTTTTTTAAGGCTTAAGACAATTTTAT
Source organism: Typhlomys cinereus (assembly GCA_023101885.1). NCBI lineage: Eukaryota > Metazoa > Chordata > Mammalia > Rodentia > Platacanthomyidae > Typhlomys > Typhlomys cinereus. The sequence continues at coordinate 3,480,445 of JALPQD010000236.1, read as the reverse complement.
TTTTATTTTTTCTCCCACATTTCAATTTTTTTGTAATCATACAAGTTTAATAGGTATCCCCATCCTCTCCCTCCCCTCTCCCCTTTCCTGTCGTCCCCTATTGCACTCAACCCTCTTCCCCCCTTCCTTTCACTTTCCTCCCCCTCTCTCAGTGCCTCCCCCTTCCTCCTGCCCCTCCCCTGGAGCATCCCTTATGTGAAAGCCAAACCTCCCTCTGAGTTCTCCACCCTAGTGAGGGTTCAGGACTCAGTGGCATAGTCCAGGGCCCCTTCTTGAGCTCCCAGTTACCATGGGAACTCTACTATGACTGTTTAATCCCTTTCCTCTAAGGATCTACTGCCTGGAGCCTTCTCCCCTGTGATCCATGCTAGACTTTGGGGGGTCATTGCCATGTCAGCCGTTGTGCAGGTCAAGCAAAGTCCAAGTCCGGCTCCTGCAGCCCTAACTTGTATAGAGTATCTTGTATATCGTTGAGAGGACTCAGCATTTTAAATTACTGTAAATGCAACCAGGAAGATGCCTCAGTGGGTAAAGGTGCTTGTCATACAAGCCTTGCAACTTGAGTTTAATCCCTGGAAGCCATATTAAGGTGAAAGGAGAGAACCTACTCCACAAAGCTGTCCTCTGTCCTCCAATTGTACAACACGGCATGTGTACATCTGCACACAGACTACTGCAAATGATTTTGAGGTTTGGAACTCTCTGTTCTTTGTTTTTTTTTAATTATCTTCCTTTTCTGCAGAACCTTTGCATAACTCCCATTGTGGCTGATGATGTAAGGCTTGACTCTGTCTTGTGCCAGTTCCTAAAAAACCAAGTTCTCTGATAGCTGATGAAAAAAGTTCATGTAGTGAGGACATTCTGTCTGTACTTGGCTAGATAGTGATGATTACTGGGGAAGGTTTATATAAGTAAAAGAAGACTTAAGACATCAACATTACTACTTATGGAAGGCATTGAGTGTCATGTGTGGAGTGGACACTTGGAAAGTCATTGAGTTCTGGAATGGAGAAGGTACTACTCGTACCTCAGGGAGGTAAAGCAATGAGATCATGAGTCAGGGTGTGGGTAATGGAAATATCACAGAAGATGAGACTCCAAGAATCTTTGTAAACAGATTTTGACATAGACTGTAAAAGGGGGGAGAAAACAAAAAGTTAATTTTGAAGTTAGGAGCCTAGAGTAAATGAACTCTGAATGGAAGAAGTGGGAAGGTTGGAAGAAAAGGCAGTTTGGCTAGGGATAGGATGTACATGGCTTATTGGATGCTGACTGTGAGGCAAGAATGAAATACTGAAGTGGAACAGTTAGAAATCTGGATGAACTCAGGTCAGATTCAGGAATCCCCAGAATACAAATTATGATGGAAGAATAGGAGTGACAAGCTGGGAGTGAGTGAGTGGACAAGGGAATCAAAAATGGGGAAGAAGGGAAGGAAGAGATGACTCAGTCAGTAGAATGCTTGTCTTGCAAACATAAAAACCTGAGTTCAATCTCTAGAACCCAAATTTTAAAAAAGCCAGGTACAGTACATGACTATAATTCCAACACTGGGGAGGAAGACACAGCAGCATCCCTGAGACTTGCTGGCCAGCCAGTCCAACTAAATCAGTAAGCTTCCATATTCAATAAGAGACCGTGTCTCAAATGATAAGATGGAGAGCAATAGAAAAAGACATCCAATATCATCCTCTGACATCTACATGCATGTACACACACTTGAACAAATACACGTGCACATAAAATACAAAAAAAATTGAAACGACTGTCAGTGTAAATCCCCAACTCTGGAAAGAGGGAAGTAACAAGGAGGGAATAGGCAGAGTGGACCAGCGATAAAGCATAGAATTCAGTACATAAGCATTTTCAGAAGGTATAAAACCTCTCCTCTGGCTTCAGAACTTCTTCCTTTCATACTAAGAAAAGTGAAGATTCCAATCTTCATGGCTCATGATAGTACCAATGCCCATCAACAAAGAATAATCTCTTCTTCAAGAGTATGAAGTAAGCTGTACTATAAAACAGACTTAGAAAAAAAAAAAAAAAAAACGGGCTGGAGAGGTGGCTCAGGGGTTAAGCCTCTGCCTTGCAGGCAGAAGGTCCAGTATAGACGCCAGGCGGAAGCGGGGGTCTGCGTTTCTGGTCCTGGTAGGGCGGAGCCTGTAAATCCCGGGGCAGAGTAAACAAGGAGGAGGTGGAGGCTTCCATGGTGGTTCCCGAATTCGTCCGTGGTTCTGCACACACCCACATACATACACACACACACACACACACACACACACACACACACACACACACACGCATACACACGCACACACACGCATACATGCACAATTGAATAAATAATATATATAAAAAAAAACTAGCGTGCCTTTTTGCAGATACTGCTTTTCAGGGAAATTTATTTCAACCATTAAAAAATCATTCTACCCTTATCTCTTGACCTCTCTTAAAACAGTACAGAATGTTGACTCACTTTATCTTGCAGGTACAGCAGCCTGGGAAAAATTCTTCAATGTGAAAACATCTGCAGAGAAGGTCGACACATTTTTTGTTCCTTTAAACTGAATAAAGTGGATTCCAGTTTTGAACAGCAGAGTGTTCAGATTATGGTCAAGGATAATGCAGGAAAAATTAGGCCATCTTTCAAAATAGTGCCTCTAACTTCCTGTGGTAAGTTTTAGAAGTCTTCCCTGACATATAAGTAGGTTGTCTTGTACTTTGAATGATTAAAACAAGTATTTAAAACTGATAATTTGTTTTCTTTGAAAAAAAAGTATCCCAGTTTACTGTGTTGAGTTGGCATTGTTCAGAGATCAGCAGCCATATTGGTCTAGAAACAGTAAACTTAAATTTTTTCCCATTTTTACAAGGGTAATGCACTGTATTAAATATGTAAGGTCTTATCTACATGGGTTTGACTACAGAACCTAATAAAGTATTCTCTAAATTAAAGAGATGATAATTTGTTTTAAGATTTTCCTGAATCAAAGACACAAGATTTTGAAGGCCTTTCTCTGATAGATTCTTTAAAAAGCAAGCTTGGAGATTTTCCTTATGGAACACATGTATTGTATGCTATGCTCTGGTTTACTTAAAAGCAGGCTGAAACATAGGGCAATTAGTCATATGCCCAAGATTGGAGCCTAGGCTATTGGATTCTAACATCTCTTTTCTCTTCACATTGATAATTGGGAAAAGGATACTCAGAAGATCATATAGATCTTAGATTGGAGGTGGTAACATCAGGGATATTAGTCAGATTTTTTTATGTTGGAATATGAGCTAAAGACTTCATGAATGCTACATACATGCTCTACCAAGGAACTGTACTCCAACTCCCATACTCACAATATTTAAATATTTAGTGTGCCACCGATACTGGTCAATAAGAACAACTAGGATAGTCATACCTGATTGGACTTGCTGAGTATCAGTCTATCAGAGGCCTTGATTTGAACAACAAATATCTGATTAAGATCCTAGCTTTGATTTTTTCAAAGCATATAGATCTTCTTTGATTGCTTCTTTATCTGTAAAATGGTGTATATGGTCCATTTTGACTCCAATGAATCATCCGAAGATTCCAAATGATGTTTTGTGTGTGTGTGTAATTCAAATGATAATATGAAATATGAAAAGCATTTTGAAAATCTCTGAAGCAAAGTGACATTAGGATATAAATGTACTTGTTGTAATATTCTAATAGGAGCTCAGATTCTGGCTATGTGTAACGTGGATAGTTTATAGGAAAAGGCCATCCTTTGACAGAGACTTCCAAATCTTTGAGCAGAACACTACTTATCATTCCTTTGGATACTTGTGTAAGTTATTCATAGTAAAAGACAAAAGGCTACCAGGTTTGTAGACTGAGAATAAGGCTGGAATAGTTTGCCATATGGGTTGGGCAGAAGCAAAACCCTCTTCTTTTTTCTTGATTGTTTGGCAGATTATTTTAGATAAGGCATGAATATGTGCGGAGGTCAAAGAACAACTTTTATGGGTTGTTTCTCTCCTTCTACCTTTTTGTGAGTTCCAGAGATTAGATTAACGCCACTAGTCTTATGCAGAAAGTGCCTTTACCGCTGGCTTGTCCTTTAGATAAGTTTTACAAGCTTATTTTGCTGTTTTTCCTAGAATTAATAATAACACAAAGGATAATCCTTCTAGGCCAGAAGGCACCATCTACATGCTTTTTCTTGGTCTTTAGTTTCTTTTGCAAAAGTAAATTTACCTAGTTAATGCTTTTAAAATACATTTTATTCTTAGTTGCAGTTGTAATCAAGTAACAGTAAGTTTACCATCATAATCATTTTTAGATGTACAGTGCAGTGGTGACAGGAATATTCATATTGTTATGCAATAGGTCTCTACTACAAGTTTTTCAACATGCAAAACTGAAAGAGGCCATTAAACATTAATTCTTCTTCTCCTCAGCCACCTTTCTCCTTTCCGTTTCTTTGATTTTTACTACTTAAGATACTCCATATGATAGGCTCATACAGTATATGTCTTTCTGGGACTGGCTTGTTTCACCTAGCATAATGTTCATAAAGTGCCACCATGCTGTAGCATGTGATGGATATTAGGATAATGCATGCATTGTGGTCTTGGATTAGAATGAGTAGTAGCTAGGGTAGCTACCCATTTGACGAAAACACATGTGGATAAAAGCATTTCTTTTCTTTGTTCTCTGTGTTGCAGCTAGTTGTCTTAATTCTACCCTGGCCATTTTTCTAACCAGAAGTAGGTTGGAGTTCATATCACTTCCCAGATACCCCCAAAGATGTTTCTTAAGTCCATTTTACTAGGTAGTTTTAAATACACTTCCTCCACTAATTGTGGCTAATCAGAAATTCTAAAACTCTATATCAGATCATGTGAAGCCACTAAAAGTCATCAGTCCTATTTTGATTTAACTTTGTGAACCTTCATTATCCAGTTTACATATATATAATCACATTTTATATACATAGAATCAAATAAACTTTTGGAACCTAATTTGCTTTCTTCTAACTTTCAGTGAAACCTGGTCCTCCACATATTGAAAATCTCTTCTTCAAAAATGGTGCCTTATATGTGCAATGGAAGAATCCACAGAATTTTAGTAGCAGATGCTTATCTTATGAAGTGCAAGTAAACAACAGCCAAACTGACTCACGTGGTTATTTCTATGTGAGTTTAATTTTCAAGATTATAATTTTTCTTTTGGTATATTTTTCTTTTACTTGAACTTCTCACACTGAAATATCAGTGAACTGTAGTTCTTGTCAGTAAGTAATGATAATGAAACTTCTTACTTGGGTATGGTACAAGGTTTGAGGGTTTATGGAATTGAGTGTATTAGTTGCATGGTTCAAGCCATTCATAAATTCACTTGGTCAAAACATTGTTCTTATCTCCTGGGCTTAGGAAAGTTGTTGCAACCATGAACTCATAACATCTGTGTGTGTCTGCACTGGGTCTGCAGAAGGATGAGCCCTTCAGTAGTCAGTCATGGATCTGGGAGGGGCTCATGGAACTATATCCCACCCTCCTGAACTACCAGTTACTGACTGATAGATTAGAGGAGAAGGAGAGTCATTGCTTTCAGTTATGTACCCACTGGTGACCCCATGGCCACATAGATCACCCTTGTTAAATCCAGTGAGTCGCAAAACAAAACATGAATGTGAGAAAGGTACTTGTAGGGAAGAGAGACGTTAGTATGGATAGAAGAGAGAGAAGACAGGAGAGGGTTGAGAGCAAAACAGAATTTATCATATACATACATGAAATTGACAAAGAAAAAAATTAATTAGAAGTAGTTATCAGGCTGGGGAAATGGGTCAGGGGTTAAAGCCTTTACCTGAAGAACAAAAGGACCTGAATTTGAATCCCTAGATCCCATGTAAAAATGCCAGGCAAATATGGCAGCAGTCTTTAATTGTGACCCTGGAAAGCAGACCCCAGAACAAAGCAATAAGGAAGTAGGTCAATCCAAGGTAGTTTCCAGTGTCACACTTGAGCTTTCACAGGTATCCACGTGTGCGCGCGCACACACACACACACACACACACACACACACACACACACACACGTGGTTTTTTATGCATATACATGCAAAAAAGTAGTTATTGTCTTCCATGTGCCAGTCAGAGTTTTTTCTGTAGCTCAAACTGTGAAAGTGATAAATAAGTTCCTTTTTTTTTTCCTTTATGAGAATGACATATTAGTAAACAAGTACACAATGAGTAAGCTAATGTCAGGGCATGAAAGTTTTGGAAAAACAACACTCAAATGGGATCTGAATGGGGTTATTAGGTTAGAAAACAATGCAAAGTAACGACATTTATGATGAGATCAATGCTGATCAGAAATTAACCATGCCAAGAAATAGGGTTAGAAGGGACAGCAGATAGAAAAACTGAGTCAAGAATGAACTTGACCTATGGTTATGGCCAAAATAAAGTGGGAAAAGTACTTAAGTAGTAGGCATAGATCAGACCATACAGATACATGGGGACTTTGTAAGGCCATTCTGTTTACTTGGAGTTTGTGGCAAATGTGCATTGCCAGTATTTGCTTGATTACTTGATTATGTACATGCCTGCTGTCCAGAAACCAATGCAAAGCATAGCATTTAGAGGCTCCTATAGGGCCCTTACCAGGATGTGGTATAACCTTAGGGCAGCAATCCCGTTGTTTCATTTTCAACTTTGTGCATTTTTGTGAGAGTTTATTTCTTCCTTGTTAATTTTTTTTAATCCAGAAGGTTAAGTATGTGGCTCAGTGATAGTTCTTGCCTGGCATGTCTCGACCCCCTAGCACCACAAACGACAACAATGTAAATCCTCCAAAGGATGAATAATGTTTCCTCTCTTCTCTTGGGACACTAATATAGCTCAGCGGGTGGTGCTTGCTGTCAAACCTAATGACCTGATGCTATTCCCAGATCCCACATAAAGATGGAAGGAGAGAATTGATTCCTAAAAGCTGTCCTCTGACCTCACAGGCATACTATGGCATGCATGCAGTTGTGTGTACATGTTCACAAACGCACACAGACACATATACATACATAAATAAATGTAAAAAATGATGTGATGCTACCTTAAACATGTATTTCCATATGGTAGCACCTCAAAACCATACAGACTATACCACTCGCTTGCTTGATACTTATCTATGGCTTTTCATTTGTTTACGTTTATAGGTGTGTGAATGTATGAGATGCATGCCTGTATGTCTATGTGTTTGCCTGTGTTGGGGTGCACATGCATATGTGTGGAGGTCCAGATTTGATGTCAGGTTACTTCTTCACTCATTCTCCATTTTTATTATTAAGGCAGGGTCACTAACTACTCAAGCTGGCCATCTTGTCCTGGGGATTCCCTGTTAATTGCCTCCTGAATGCTGGGATTGCACATGACTTCCATACCTGCTTGGCTTTTACTTGGTTTCAGGATATCTGAACTCTAGTCCTCATGCTTGTAAGATCAGCACACTATCTATCCACTGAGCCATCTCCCCAGTCAACCAGTAATTCCAGCAATAGGATACTGTGGCCATCTGAGTGGCTTTTCCCCTGCCCTTATATGAAATCTTAAAAAGGTTATATTTTCTCATCCCAACAGCCTTTAAGTTCTTCACAAACACATTCGTGTTTTAAAGGTTACATGTGAAATGTTTGTGTTGATTTTCAAAGGTGCCAACATCTTGCATGTGGGAAAATGTCTTGGTATACTTGTTTTTGCTCATTGTGGAAGTTTTAAAATGCTTGCTAAAATAAGCCAGTGTTGACAGGCTGCAACTCCATAGGGAGTGACCAGGTTCACAGTAGAGCAGTGCTCCCCTGGGAATTTGCAAGTAAATCTGTCTGCTGAGATATAGTCAGTGATCTTACCAGAAAGCATGGTGTCCCCATGAAGTACTGCAAAGAGCAAGAGTATGTGGGATAGAGTGATGTTTGCATTGAAAACAGAGCAAATTATCAGTCGAAATATTCTTGATCACTCCAGCCTTTACTCTTCCTTTGTGATTGTGTGTGAAATCCTGAAACATGTGCTACTTCTATTAATTTATTTACTCCCACAATTGTTTCCTATTATTAAAAAAATGGATCATCTGTATATCTTTTCTCTCCACTACAAGTATATATTCTTTGGGTTTGTGGGAGATCAGGTAGTGTTGCAAGCGCTCCTCTTGCTGTTGCAAGAAGATACTCAGACTCATGCAACTTAGAGGAGAAAGGTGTTTCCAATTTGGCTTCCAGTGCCAGGAAGATATAATCCATTTTGATGGAAGTCACACAGCAGAAGGCATAATTGTAGGCAGAAGTAGAAGACCTGGTCCATGGGAGACAGAAAAAGGAAGCAGAGCTGGACTCATGCCTTCCTTCAGCAACACTCTAGCTCTATTTTTTGTTTGTTTTTTTGCTAGTGTAGGGGTGGGTGGCTGTGTAGAAGAAGGCACTGTAAGTGCCTATGGAGAGCCAAGAGTGACTTTGGGAATCATCCTGGATTGTTCTACCTCCTTACTGCTTTGCTCTGGTATTTCCCAGACTATGCCTTCCAGAGCCAGAAGTGTAGGATGCCACCATTTCTCCTGGTGTTTTTGCCTGGGGTTTGTACTCAGGTCCTTTTTTTGAGGCAAAGGTTTAATACCTGAATCATATCTCTGGCCCAAGGCTCTACCTCTTATAGATGCTACAACCTTACCAAACATTAACACCAGCTGAGGATTTGTGAACCTATTGGGAGCATTTCACATTCAAACCATGGTGGGTAGTGTCTACTTTGTTCTGTTTCTGGTAGTAATAGCAACTTACATGTATTGAATGATTACTACATACTAGATATATTAGTAAGTACTGTGTTTGAAAGTATGCCTAAATTATCTCATATGGAATTCACACTAACTGTAAGGATCTATAGCTTGTTACTTGGTCCTTGTTTTATGAACAATCTTAGTTGAACCTAACCACATTTCCCAGTAAATGGTAGATTCAATATTTAAGCAAAGTTCTTACTCCAAAATTTGTATCTTTTCTAAAATTTTGTATTTGTTTGTTTGTTTGTTTGTCTTGTATGTATGTAGGCTTGTGAACACCACAGTGTGTGTGTAGAGATAAGAAGACAACTTTCAGGAATCAGGCTCCTCCTTCTATTATATGGGTTCTGGTCGTCAGATCTGGTGGTAGTCCCTTTACCCAGTGAACAATCTTGCTGGCCCTGATTTTTTTTTAAACAGAAACCACCTTAATACTTTACTTAATAGTAATAGCTGCCATTTATTAACTATTTAGAATGTATTACAAAGTTATTCTTCTAAGGCCTTCTGATATAATGGCTCACAATAACCTATAATAGTGATATTATTGAAACCTACTTCTTTTTGAGAAACTAAGGCTCAAGAGAGTTTATGTAACTTTCACACAAGTAATGAGTCAATATGACTTCAAAGCTTGGTCTCTTTGTCTTCAATTTTTATCAAGATTATGTGGTGTAACGCCATGTATATAATCATAACTAAATGAAACTGGGGCTGTATTTCAGTGTTAGAATGTTTGCCTAGCATACCTGAGGCCCAAGGTTCAATTCCCAGCACTGCAAAAAAGAAATCACCATTAAATGAAGTATTGTTGAATCGAGTGACTTTTTTAAACTTCCGAACTGAAGAAAACACATACACCATGGAAGTTATCTACCTAAATCAGAATTCTTGTACACTTGGAATTAACTCTGTTTATGTATTTCAGTTTAATGTTCTCTCTGAGCAGATGTTCACCAGCTGTTTCCTTCCTAAAATGTCAGTAGCTCTTCGTGTGTTCACTGATTTTTTTTAGTTTTGCTGATTGGACTTTTCTTTTCCATTTTGGATGACCATTTGAGAAATTATTTTGTTAGAAGTTGCACTTTGGGAAATAAGTCAAATGGGACAATGAACTTGTACCACCACATGGGGGCTGTGGGCAGAGGTAGCTCATGACAGAATCATGAAATGAGGGAAGAATTGTTTCCTTAAACCCAACCCATCTTTGCACCCTTTCTTTCCTCATCTCAGAGGTAAGTGGGTAACTGATAATCTATAAATGAGGCTTTACATTTGAACAAGAGCCTATATTTGAATCTACCCAATGACTTATTGATTTAGGCATTTTATGTTTGGGAAATGGTCCAGGAAAGAAGTGACATCAGTCTTCAGCTTGAAATCTTAAGTGGTACTTGACACTTGTGAATCTCCCGCAGACCAGTGATTCTGTGGCCACCTAAGTGGCTTTTTCTCTGCCCTTGTATGAAATCTTGAAAAGATTATCTTTCCTCGTTCTGTTGGCCTTTAAGCTCTTCTGGTAGGAACCATTTAGTGAATGACATTCAATTCAAAAATTAATGGTGATTATATTGTAATTTTTGTTCCAAATTAAAATGCCTCTTTGATAGAAGTTAGACTATTCAAAGTAAGCAATAGATATTCATACTTAATTTTTTTCACTATTTTGGAAAACTTGCACTTAAGAAACAGATTAGCCTTTCTTCATCAAACAGCAAGTGACTTCATTATGTGTAGGAGAATTTCATATTGTATATTCTGTTCTCCAACCCTGTTGTTTTTTGTATCTTATACATATAACAAGGGAGACTAGTCTCTGTTTTTTTCTCTCTCTCATTCTCTCTCATCTCTCTTCTCTCATCTGTCTCTATAAATTAATGAATCAGTAATTTTTTCATAAAAGACTTTTTATCTTTTATATTTTTTGGATGAAGCTTCATATTTCTGGTCTCAAACTAAGGTTGGCTTTGGACTTTTGATCTCCTTCCTCTGCCTTCCAAGTGCTGAGATTATAGGCATATGTCATTACAGCCAACTTCTTAAATAGATTGTACATGCCATCTTCCACCTATAAACTAACACCCTAGAAATGCTCTTCTAGGCATTGTGTTCCTAAAGAGTAAGTATTAATACTGTCTTGACTTCTAATCTCAGATTTGTTTTGTTGCATAGCTGCCACATCTGTAGCTCTAGGTGCTCATGAGGCTGAGACAGAGACAAGCTTAAGCCTGGGAGCTTGAGATCAACCTGGTAATACAGTAAGGCTCTTGTTTCAGCAAACAAACACAATTTTCTGTATTTTTGAAAACATTTTATTTATTTTTCTGAAAGAGAGAGAGAAAAGGTGCACATGAATGCCATCGTGTATAGGTGGAGGTCAGAGGACAGCTTTTGGAAGTTAGTTCTCTCCTTCCACCATGTGGGCTTCTGGGGAATCACTTGGGTCACCATGTTTTGGAGACAGGTACCTTACCCACTGAGCTATCTCACCAGTCCCCAAACAAAATTTTCTACAGTCAGCTTACTTTTTGTAGGTCCGTCTTCTTTCACTCAATCTGTTTATTAAATTCTCCACTATTGTTCCCTATAATTATAGATAATCAGTCCTCTTTTTGTGCATCCTCTTGTGTAACCATGTCACTTTCTGTTTATGGATTCTCTTATGATTTGGATAGTTTCGAATTTAGACTATTATGAGTATTTGCATACTCGTATTGTCTCCTGGTATATAGGTGCATATTTCTGTTGGACATATACATAGGGATTTGTGGGTCAAAAGGTTTAAACACGATTGCCTCTAGTAGATAATAATGACTTCCCCAAATGTTTGTGCCACTTTATACAGGAAGGGAATTGAAGAGTTAAGAATGCTTGTGTCCTCATCAACACTTTACCTTTACCATGTGGACTTAATTTACATTTTCTTGCTGACCAGTGAAGCTGAGCACTCTTTCATGTTTATTGGTTATGTGTATAAATTTTTGTGAAGTACCTGTTTAAGTCTCTGGTCAGTTTTTCTATTGAATTGTCTTTGGTTAATTTGTGGTAAATAAATGTGTGCTTTTAAGAAATATTTTTCCTTTTCAAAGTCACAAAGATGGTCTTATGTGTTCATCCAAAATCTTGTTATATTTATGTGTTTCTATTTGTTCAGTTATTTTACTGTACGCATTTGCATCTGTAGCATACTTGAAATTCATCTTTTGTATAGTGTGAGGAAGTGGGTAAGATTCTTTTCTTCCCATAGAAATATATAATTGGCCCAGTACTACTTATAAGAAAAACCAGCATTTTCCCACTGTAGGTCATTCTCTCTTAATGAGATAAAAGGAAAACTTGTTAGAAATAGCTAAATGACATATGTGTTTTAAAATTAAACTCAGTTTTTGTTTATTTTCAAGGTTGAAGAGGACAAATGTCAAAATACAGAATCTGATAGAAACACAGAGGTCAGTAAATTCAACTTTAGCTATTTGGGATTAGATTCCAAATAACTGGGGCTGGGGCAGGCCAATGCATAGCGTCATTTTGAACTGCGTTATGAAAAACAACTTTGGTCTTTGGGTATGCCAATTTTTTCAGGCATTAAAGTCAGATACTTTGAATTTTAATTTAATTCTTTATTATAAACAGAATTTTCTCAATAATATATTATGATTCAATAGCAAAGAAAAAGGGAATAAACTTATATTTTTGTGTATTTATATTTTATATCTAAGGGCTCAAGTTGTTTCATGGTGCCTGGTATTCCTCCTACTACCTTTTACACAGTTGGTGTAAGAGTCAAAGCAAATAAGTTATGTTTTGATGACAACAACCTCTGGAGTGATTTGAGTCGTGTGATGAGTATAGGTAAGAAAACAGAATTTCCTTACAATGTAAGGCTGCATACTATTTACAATGGCTACAAAGTATGTTGAAGCAGAAAATAGGTTCAGAATTGCCCAAAGCTAATTAACAACATACAGCTCTTGGAAAAATCATAGTGCACTATTATTATCGTCACCTCTGTCCCATCTCTATTTTTATTACAACCCGAACAAAGACATAGAAGACAGAATTAGAAGACAAATCTTCAGGTTGTATCATGTTAGAGGACTGTCCAACATGCTGGTTGACAGAATCAAGAGAGAAGTAGTGATCTTGATGATACTTAATATGAGTAAAAGTGTATCTAGATCTGAAAAGAAAATATGTGTTAGTGGTGATAGCTGAGCAAACCAGGTTCAAGGAGACGACAAGAACGAGAAATACTTGGAGATTTTATATAATATATGTATTATATAAAATATATATAATATATATATCTTCTCTGTGAGTGTTTAAGTGTTTAAGTAATCAGTAAGAAACAATAGATGCTGTTGTAACATGTATGACATGTTTAATTTATATGAAATCCTTTCCTTATTAACTTTTGAAACAAGATGTCCTGACCGCAGATAATCCTTGCAGATAGAGCACCAGGGTAGGGTGTTTTTTGCAAACCATTACAATAACAAGATGTGATAATTGAAGAATTTGTGGGATATGGGGTGGGGCACGGGAGATGATATCTATGATCTCATTAGCTAACAAAATTTCTCCCTGGCTTATCCCTGAGGAGAAGTTTACTTCTCATGTCTTTCTGCTTGCTTCCCACTCTCTAGGAAAGGAGCCCAACTCCACATTCTATATTACCATGTTGCTCATTATTCCAGTCATTGTTGCAGGTGCAATCATAGTCCTTCTGCTTTACCTGAAAAGGTAAGACACTTGCCAAGGCATACTGTAGTTTCTGCAAGCCTCAGTGCTACGGCTACTAATCTTCATGCTAGCATATTGTTTGCCTGGTTTCTGTGTTTGTTTATATTTGTGTGTGCGTGTGCGTGTGTGTGTAGTAGATGCACGTGTGTACATATGTTCATGTGTGTCGACACGCATGTTTTAGTATGTGTGCATGCATGAGGAGGCCGGAAGTTGATGTTGAATGTCTTCTTCAGTCATTTCTCCACTTTTACTATTAAGGCAAGTTCTAGTTGAACCAGACTGGGTGAACTTGCCTATGGATTCTCTGTCTCTACCTCCTGAGTACTGAGATAAGTGACTGCCACACCTGCTAGCTTTTACTTGAATCCTGGGGATTTGAACTCTGATCTTCACAGTTTCAGAACAAGTACCTTACCACTGAACCAACTCCACAAACCCTTTTCTAGAATTTTGAGCATGATTTTTCATTTGTATGACAGGTCAAGGAAATTTGTTGTGCTCTTCTTCTAGTAAAAAATGTACTGAACTCATTTGCCATGACACTGTTCCTCAGAGTTATGTTTAGCATTGCCAAATGGGCCCTGTATTTATTTACTTTTTCCAGTGTCTGATTTAACAAATTACTGGATAGCTCTTGGAATGATGTTTTAGAAGTAAGGGCTGGAGATGAAACTCAGTGGCAGCATGTGTGAGGCTCTGGCTTTGATTCCCAGCACCAAGAAAGAAAAAGAAAAGCATTGCTAACGAAATATTTTGTCTAGAGTTCATGTAAAACTGACCACTACCCAGTGCTACAAGAAAGAGAACTTTCCCACATTGTTACTTTGCATGATACCCATTCTTTAAAATTGTTTTTGTTGGGCACCCTTAACCCAACATGCTACCCCATATCTGGAGTCCATGAGTTCTTTTCCAGCTCCTTCCCTCTCATGGATTCCATGCCTAGAGTCCATGAGTTCTCCAGGCCTCTCTTGCCCCTCACAGATTAACGTCCATGAGTTCTCTGTTCTTTCTCTTTCAATAAACTCTGCCTTAATCCTCAAAAAATTGTTTTTGTTGCTAATCATTTAACATGCATCTATAACTCCAACTCTTGGGAGATGGTGGCAAGGAGGGTCAAGGGTTCAAGGTCAACATTAGCTCTACAGCGAATTCTAGGCCAGTCTGGGCTACCTGAGACCATGTATTAAAAACAAACAGACAAAAGAATACTTGGTTTTCTCTGTATCACCATAAGGATTATTACTGCTCTTGCAGTAAGTATTTATGATTGGAGTAAGACTAGTAAGCTCAGTACAGAACCAGTGTTTTATCATCATTTGCACATTGTTTGTTGTACTATTGTATATTTATATATCAAGTATTAGGCTTATGACAATGACTAGAGCACAGTCCCCATTTATGTTTTAGTGGTGATTATTTGATGTAGTATGAAGTAAAGATGTTAAGAGATGGGGCAGGACATCCAGGAACGGCCTCTGAGATGACATTTGAAGCGAGGCTTTCAAAATAAAGAGTGAATCATTCAGATATTTGGGGAAAGACTGTAAGAGGCCAAGGGATCAGCAAATGCATTGACCCTGAGACTGGAATGAGTTTACCATGTGTGAGTGGAAAACTGTTTTCAGGAAGAGAGTGTCCAGAGATGAGACTGAGGAACTTGGCAAACAGGATCAATCAAGCCATGGCAAGGAGCTGAGATTTTTATCCTAAGCATCATAAGGGACCTTGGAACACGCTAAACGAGGGAACAACTAATGAACTGTCAAATATAGTATCACCATCACTGCCAAGTGAAGAATTGACTTGGGCAAGAATGGAAATGGGTGGACTAGTTAGTGGCTTTTTAGTGTTTAGAAATATGAAAGCAGTTGGTCCTAGAGGATTAGCCATAGAAGAAGAAGGAAGTGGTCAGATATATGAACAATATATCATGAAATCACAATTGATGAGGCTTTCTGATGGCTGGTTATGGAGGTGTGAAAGCCAGGATTCCAGGAAACCTCATAGGATTTTATGTCCATTAGCTAAGTGAGTGTCAGTACCATTTTGTAAGACAGAGAAGACTGAGGAGAGCGGATTTTAAGAGACAAGAAAGGATTTCAGTTTCAAACCTGCCATTTGATATGCCTATTAAGTATCTAAGTTGACATGTGAAATAAGCAACTGTGTACATGGATCTGGAGTTTAAGGAAGCGCTCTAAGGAGCAGATATTCTCTGGGATGTATATTGATATGTAATGTACTTAAAAAAACTGAAAGAAAGCACTGATAAAATAATTTAGGTACAGAGAAGAAAGGAAAACAAAAGACTGAACACTGGGGAACATCTTGGGCGTTTCCTAAGAGATGACACAGGCCCACAAGTGGATATGTAAGATTTAGAGCTGGAGGGGAGAGACACAGGATATGGCTCAGTGGGAGATCACTTGCCTAGCTTGTCTGAGACCCTTGAATCCATCACTAGCATTGTAAAAAGAAAACTACAGAAGAGAAGTAACAAAAAAGAACATTACCAGATTTTGGCTGGTCATAGTGGTACACACTTAAAATTCAAGCATTTGGAAGGCAAGAGAATCAGCTAGGTAGAGGTAGGAAGATCCGCAGTTCAAGACCAGCTTCGGCTGCATAGCAAATCTGAGGCCAGCTACATGAGATGCTGTCTCAATAAACGAAAAAGGAAACAGATTTTTTTCTTGTGGTATGGATGATATAACTTAGAGCCTCACACATGCTAGGCAGACACTGTAACCACTGAGCTACATCCTGAGGCCACGTTTTGCTTTTTCTTTTGAGACAGGACTCACTAAATTTCCCAGGCTGGCCTTGAACTCACTCTGTAAACCACTCATTGTGTATCTGCAATCATTGTGGATTAACCTTCCATGTAGCTCAAGTTATAATCTGTACTACCAGACCCAGCTGGATTTTCTTTTTTTTTTTTTCCTGCTTATACAAATATAATAGGAACCCCTGTCTCCTCCCTCCCTCCACCCCTCCCTGGACCTCCTTGTTCCCTCCCTGCATTGTCCCTTCCTTTCCCCCCTCCCTCCCTTTCCTCCAGTGCCCCCTCCCCCCATCTCTGAAGCATCCTTTAATGAGTACATCAAACTTTCCTCTGGGTCCTCCTCTCTGATGATGTGTAAGGACTCAGTGGCAATTCCTAGAACTCTTTCTTGTGTTCCCCTTAAGTATAGGAACACTATTGTGACTGTTAATCCCTTGCTTCTAAGGATCCTAGTGCCTTTAGTCCATGCTAGAATTTGAGGGGTCAATGATATGTAGGTCATTGCCCAGATCATGCAGAGTCCTGTTACTATTGCTTTGGCCCTAACTTGTGTGGAGTATCTTGCATATCATTGTTCCTCCCATCCTTTTGCTCTTACAATCTTACTGCCCCCTCTTCCACAAATTTCCCTGAGCTTCAGGATGGGGAGAGATTAGGCAGGCCTGATTCCAGGTGGTTGACATAGAGTCTCTGATGTTCTGAATTATGGTTTGTTGATGATTTTTTTTTTTCAGTTTTGCTGTTCCTGTAATGCCCTTGGCTCCATCCTGATGGGTATTGGATGTCACGCCCTGGCCAGAGATAAAAACCTGTTAAATTAGAGTATTGTTATAAGAGTATATTCAAAGGTAGATGGAATAGAAGTAGGAGACCACGGTGAGAGAGGGGTCAATCACCCATTTGCAAAATGGTTACCTTCTATCTGGCAGCCAATATGCCCTCCCCTTATAGTAAGATCATACCCCATCATTTGGAAATGATCAGGAAGGAAAGTCTGTGAACTTAACCAAATGTCTGGTTACTTACTTGCAGTCCTTGATGGAGGCCTATTTTCTCTGCTGT
This sequence comes from Typhlomys cinereus, assembly GCA_023101885.1. Taxonomy (NCBI): domain Eukaryota; kingdom Metazoa; phylum Chordata; class Mammalia; order Rodentia; family Platacanthomyidae; genus Typhlomys; species Typhlomys cinereus. The sequence goes on along the minus strand of JALPQD010000236.1, from coordinate 3,463,038 downwards.
AACATGGTCCCCTCTGTTTCTGGTGGGGCCCTCCTTCTCCATCCCTCCTGTTTATAATCTTTACAATTACTATAGGTATTATAGAGATTTGTCTTTGAGTGTCTCTAAGTGAGTTTGGTACTAGGATCCACTTATTAGGGAGTACATACGGCACTTAATTTTCCATGTCTGGGATACTTTCACATTCCATCCATTTCCTGGCAAATTGCATTAATTCATCATTTTTGATGGCTGAGTAGTATTCCATTGTATAAATGTACCACATTTTCCTTATCCACTCGTCAACTGTTGGACATTTGGGTTGATTCCATGACTTTGCTATTGTAAACAGTGCTGCTATGAACACGGTCGTGCTTGTGCTATCGAGGTGAATTTTTGCTGTAGGGGGGCTTATTCCCAAAAGTGGTGTAGCAGGGTCATATGGCATTTCAATCTTTAACTTCTTTAAGAATCGCCAGACGGCTCGCCAGAGTGGTTGTATGAGCCTGCATTCCCACCAGCAATGAAGGAGAGTTCCCCTCTCTCCATATCCTCTCCAGCATTTGGTGTTGTTTGTATTGTGGATTTTTGCCATCCTGACGGGGGTGAGATGATATCTACACTTGATCTTAGCCAAAAGGCCGAGAAGCGATGGTGAGATGATATCTCAGGGAAGTTTTGATTTGCATTTCCCTGATGGCTAAGGATGTGGAGCATTTTTTAAGATATTTGTTAGACATTTTAATTTCATCCTTGGTAAAGTTTCTTTTAAGTTCCAGGGCCCATTTTTTAATTGGCCCATTTGTTTTCTTGGTGTTTAGTTTTCTAAGTTCTTTGTGCACTCTGGATAATAGAGCTCTATCAGATATGTGGTTAGTGAAGATTTTCTCCCGTTCTGTGGGTTGCCTGTGTGCTCGAGTTACAATCTCTTTATCTGAACAGAAGCTCTTTAATTTCACAAGATCCCATCTATTGAGTGTTGGTTGCAGTGACTGTGCTATTGGATGTCCGTTCAGGAATTGTTGGCCTAGCCCAACCAGCTCCAGGGAGTTACCTACCCTTTCAACTATGGTTTTAATAGTCTCTGGCCTTATATTGAGGTCCTTGATCCATTTGGAGTTAATTCTTGTACATGGTGACAAGTACGGGTCCAGTTTTAATCTTCTGCATGTGGATATCCAGTTTTGCCAGCACCATTTGTTGAAGATGGTATTCTTTTTCCGTTGGATTTTTTGGGCCCCTTTGTCAAAGATCAAATGGCTGTAGTTGTGTGGGCTTATATTTGGGTCTTCAACCCTTATCCATTGATCTGTGTATCTATTTTGGAGCCAATAGCATGCTGTTTTTACAATTATGGATTTGTACTATAGACTAAGGTTTGGTATGGTGATACCTCCAGCAGTGTTTTTGTTACTCAGGATTGTCTTTGCTATCCTGGGTCTTTTGTGCCTCCATATGAATTTTGAGATTGTTTGGTCAACTTCTTTAAAGAATTGCTTTGGGATTTTAATTGGTATAGCACTGAATCTGTATATTGCCTTTGTAGGTCATTTTTATGATGTTGATTCTGCCAATCCAGGAACATGGGAGGTCTTTCCACTTTCTGGTGTCTTCTGCAATTTCTTTCTTTAGGGTTTTAAAGTTTTCATTGTAAAGATCTTTTACCTCCCTAGTTAGGTTTATACCAAGGTATTTCATTTTTTTAGGGGCTATTGTAAGTGGGATTGAGTCTCTCAGGGCTTTTTCGCTTCTTTCATTCTGGGCATATAGGAAGGCCACTGATTTTTGTACATTTATTTTGTATCCTGCCACCCTGCTGAACTTCTCAATTAGTTCCAGGAGCTTCCTGGTAGAGTTTTTGGGATCACTCAGGAATAGGATCATGTCGTCTGCAAATAGAGATAACTTGACTTCTTCCTTGCCGATTTGAATTCCTTTTATGTCCCTTTCTTGTCTTATGGCTTCAGCTAAGCGTTCAAGTACAATATGAAAAGAAGTGGTGAGAGTGGACAGCCTTGTCTAGTTCCTGATCGAAGTGGGAATGCTTCAAGTTTTTCCCCATTGAGTATAATCCTTGCTGTTGGCTGGTTGTATACAGCTTTTATTATATTGATAAAGGTTCCTTCCATTCCAACCTTCTCTAGGGTTTTGATCATAAAGGGCTGTTGGATCTTGTCAAAAGCTTTTTCTGCATCTATCGAGAGTATCATGTGGTCTTGAACTTTGGACTGGTTTATATGGTGAAATACATTTATTGATTTGCGTATGTTGAACCAACCTTGTGTTCCTGGGATAAAGCCTACTTGATCCCCGTGGATGTTCTTTTTAAAAATTTTTTTTATTATTTTATTATCCATTCAAATGTCTGTGTATGTGTGTGTGTGTATGTGTGTATGTATGTGTGTGTATGTGTGTGCAGAACCACGGACGAATTCGGGAACCACCATGGACTGCCTCCATGTTGTTTACTCTGCCCTGGGATTCACAGGCTCCGCCCTACCAGGACCAGAAATGCAGGCCACCCCCGCTTCCGCCTGGCATCTATACGTGGGGTCTAGGATCCGAACTCAGGACCTTCCGCCTGTAAGGCAGAGGCTTAACCCTTGAGCCACCTCTCCAGCCCGATGATCTTTTTGATATATTTTTGGATCTGATTTGCTAAGACTTTATTGAGAATCTTTGCATCTGTGTTCATCAGAGAGATGGGCCTATAGTTTTCTTTTTTAAGTGTATCTTTATTAGGTTTTGGGATTAAGACGATATTTGCTTCATAGAAGGAATTTGGTAGTGTTCCTTTCTTTGCTATTTGATGGAACAGTTTAAGGAGTATTGGTGTTATTAGCTCCTTAAATGTCTGGTAGAACTCTGTGCTGAATCCATCTGGTCCAGGATATTTTTGGATGGGAAGATTTGCGATTACTTCCTCAATTTCCTCATATGTTATAGGAGTATTTAAATAATTCACAACTTCCTGATTCAATTTAGGTAAATTGTGTTTACTTAGGAATTCATCCATCTCTTTTGTGTTGTCAAATTTCACAGAGTATAAGTTTTTGAAATATGACGTTATAATTCTCTGGATTTGTTGGGTATCAGTAGTGATAACTCCATTTTTATTTCTAATTTTGTTAATTTGGGCTTTCTCTCTCTCGTTTTTGGTTAATATAGCTAGGGGTGTATCAATCTTATTTATTTTTTCAAAAAACCATCTTTTTGACTGGTTGATTTTCTGTATCGTTTTCCTAATCTCGATTTCAGATATTTCTCCCCTTATTTGCTAATCTCCTCCCTTCTACTGCTTTTGGGATCAGTTTTGAATTTTCTTAATACAAATTTCTTTTATTCTTTTAGAGTTTCATACATGAGTATAGTGAATTTATGGTATTTTCATACCTTAATCCCCAATCCCATCTCGACTCCTTTTCCCATTACTACCCTTCTTTTTCCTGCCAGTCTACCTCATATTTTCATGTCTTTTCACATGTGTGGCCTATTGAGTCTTTGATGGCGTAGTAAACTACCTTCTGTCTATTGAAAGTACTACACCATTATTTTTAAGTGGTGTAGGTGAACGACTTATGTTGGTGCTTCATTTACTCTATCCAAACTTATTACATCGAGAATACTGATTTGCCGTACCACTTTAACTGTGTTTTTCATAACTATTTCACCACAAAAGATGGCTTGTATTCTGTGATTTTGCACATACCTTCTTTGAATATGGCCATATTTATGTGAGCATTCTCTTGCACTGGAAGAATTGATCCAAAAACATCTCTGCTTTCTTCAAGGCTCAAGATCATTATATTCCCTCCAATTCCTGATCCTGGCAAGATTTTTAAAGAAATGTTTGGTGACCAGAACGATGACACCCTGGTAAGCACTGATTTCATGGGGGTGAAGCATCTGATATTGCTTGTTTGTTTTCTAAAGTGGTTTCGCTTTTGAAAAAATATGGCAAAATACATATAACATAAAATTTCTCTTTCAACCATTTTGAGTATGTAGCTCAGTATAATTAAATGCATTTGCAGAGTTCTGAAGCCACCATCATTATCTGTAACCAGAATTTGTTCATCCTTCTCAACAAAACAGTACTTACAAACTGTAATTTTCCATTCCCCTGTCTGTTGCCACTGGCAACCATTATGCTACTTTCTGCTCTGCGAATTTTCAAATTCTAGATATTTCATACGTGCAAAATCACATGGTACTTATTGTGAGTATATCTTATTTTACTTAGCATCATGTTTTCAAAGTTTATTATACTATAACATGTATCAAAATTTTAATTTGAAATTGGTTCTTTTATATGATAATTTGCAGAAAAGCTGACTTAAGCCCACCAGTTATGATAAATTCCCAGAACACTGTGCCTGTCTCAGGTTCATTAAGCTCCTTCTTCTTTCTGGGCTAAGAGAAATATTTTATCTAACCTGCAGGAGGCTGCTTCAGAAAGCTAGCCTAATAGACAGGCCTTCGGTTCTTAGGTCCTTTTGAAAATATAATACATTGCAATACAGATAGAATAAACGATTAAGATGTACTTTGTTCATGTAATTGCATCAGGAAACTTGACTCCAAATACCTGAAAGAGAACAGTCCCAGCCTACCTATTGGTTTCCTATGGCTCTCATTCTAGAATCTATGGTTAGAAACCGAAGCTATAAGAGCAAGAGGATTTGAGGTTTCTGTGATAAATATGTTCAGCCTAATGAGATAACAAAGATGCTGGATGAAATAAATATCAATGTTGCTGTATATGGCTTGAATTAGTAATACCAGGCACAGGAAAGCTAATTTAGGGAAATAGCTCAACATACTAGATAATAGCCTGAGTTCTGGAGTCAGATTGTCTGGATGCGGATATCTGCTGTGTCACTTACTGTCTTTTTGACCTTAGTTAATTTGCTTACCCTTTCTGTGACTCGGTTTTCTTGTCTGTAATGTGGTAGTAACAGTAGCACCTGCCTCATAGTGTTATCCCATGGATTAAACTGATTTAGTGCACAATTAACAATGGAAATAGATTAGCATGCCTAGCACATTCAAAATGCTTAAAATATGTTCATGATGAGTATGGCTTTGGATAGTAATATCCACTTATCTTTGATCCCCAAATCACTCTTCGAATAGCAAGGGGTTTAAAATGGTAGAGATATTATCTGGCTAGGGAAGGAAGGCAGGAAGACTGACAGACTATCAGGAAAGGGATCTTCTGTGCACTTTTTTATCTGGTCACCTTTGTAGACAGTGGGGAATGGCCATGCCCTGAGGAATAGGGCATCACAGGGTAGGAAGGTGTAGAAGTCATGTAAGAGACATGGATACTATATCAGTGAGGTAAATGGGACAACTAGTGGTTCTTTAACTGTAGTTAAGTCACACTTGCCTGGAGTTCTTGTAAGAAATAGAGGAAATCTATTGGCAGGTCAGAGGTAGATCCTGGAAATCTGCATGTTTAACAAATCACATAGGTAATGCCTATGCTGGAAAGACAACCTGTGTCCCACACGTCCAAAAAATCAGTTACTGGTGTCCTCCTTGGAAAGTACCATGATCTCTTTCTTTGTGAAATAGCTGCTACAAGGTTGGAATGGTAAAAGTGCTATAACCATGCTAAGCAGTTGCTGAAAGTCTATCATATGTGTGATGTAATAAGTGCCTTGCTTGTATCATTACCTTATTGAATCCTCATAACAAGTCTATGGAACTGATGCAGTTAATATTATTTTACACACAAAACAGGGACAGTAACTCTGCTGGGGTTACATAGCAAGTTGGTGCTAAAGTAGGAATTGACTCACAACTGCAATTCCAGAGTTCTGCTTTTTTCTGTGCTCCATTGCCTCTTGTGAGATTGAATGCTTGTCTTCAGGGACCTCACTGTCTTCTAAGAGGTCTGGATGAAAAAAGGAGAGGATTAAGATAGGGGAGTTCTGAGAAAAAGAGCAAGGGCCATCTTATGAATAGCTTTCAATGAGAAGTTGTCAGGATGTCATTGTGACAGCAGTGAGTAGCTAAACTATGACACAAAAATGACCAGTATGTCATTCTTTTTCTAATGTGAAAATGTAGAGGAAACACAAGAATATGGATTAGAGAGAAGATGTACAAGTTTTGCATCAAACTAGGAAAAAGGCTTGATTGTCCCCTTAGATGTTTCATTTGATTGGTGTGACATGTATAAAATTTTTCCATTTGAAATTGGAGCCAGGGACATGCACTTGCCCATTCACCTCCCACCCGGTCACTGTAGTTCCTACTGAAAGACATTTGAGTTTGCCACTCTCCTTAGCAGGATGGAGATTAATTAAAATGCCATGATGCAAATGCCCACTATCTCTGTATGCAAGCAGGTTTGGATTTACCAAATACACAAGGTATTCCAAGAAAAACACTGAGGAGGTATATATTTCCAGTCTGATAAATATCTACAAAGAGAATATCTAACTCTTAATAAGTAGGTGAGGAAGTGGCATTTGTCTTGCAGTGTTGTGACCACATGGAAGTCTTTATTGAATGAACACCCTTTATCCAAAATGCTTGATACCAGATCTATTTCAGATTTAGGAGATCTTCTGATTTTGGAATGTTTAAATAGACTTTACTGGTTCCACAGATCTGGTAGGAAAATTTGAAATCTGAGATCCAACACTTTTAAGCATCTTATCAGTGTACGAAACTTTTTAGATTTTGGGACATTTTGGAACTTGAGATTTTGGAAATAGGGTATTTGGCCTGTATATCCTTTCTGAACACCAATGTGGTTTTAAAATGAAGCAAGAATCTTTGCTGCTGCAATTATATTCTTGGAAATAGATTTTCAGGGAATAGCTAAACGATGGCATAAGAATGACCAGTATGTCATTTCTTTTTCTAATGTGAAAATTTAGACATCAGTGAAACATCAACAATTAAAAATTAGTTTTTTTAAATTAGGCTCAAAGCTTAATGTCTTAACCAAATATTTATACAAATAAACAGATTATAAATATATTGCTGTGTCATGATCCTAGTTTTTACAGCAATGTATAACTATTAACATATACACAGAAAAATGAGTGGAAGGAAACAGGTGAGATGATCATCTCGAGGCAAAAGGATTGTGGATAACTGTTATTCTCCATCTACTTTTCTGAAATTTCCAAATTGCCTATAAGGAGCAGATATTACATTTATAATAAAAGATACAGTGTACAAATCATTAACAAAGAAAGAGCATATTGTAATCTTTCAGGTCTAGAAAACAATACAGACCCGAACTTGCATGGTGACAGAGGAGACTTGATGTAAGACACGTTAGTAAAGGAAATTCACTGTGACTTGGTGACTTTGTGTGGGTGATGAAAGGTAAGGAGAGTGAAAAGATAATTTTGAGTTTTCAACTCTGTGTGACAGAGTGAATCACAGTAACACCAATAGCAAAATCAATTTTCTTTCTCAGAGAGATGGGAACTTTTTTGTCAATTTGCTGTCTAGAGGATAATATGCCATTTTTGTCCTGATGAGCCAGAGAATTTTGTCATTTGGTGTATCGAGTGTATCGACCGCTGAAAGCATGAGGTGGTTTTTCTGTGAGTGTTGTTGTTGCTCCTGGTGCTTGCAGACCATTAAACAAAAATCAGCTCTTCAAAAATAGAAGTAAGAAAAAAGATGCCACATGTGGGAAGGGTAAGAGCACAAATGTTCCCAGCTGCTTTTAACCAGATGGAAAATCTGCTCTCCTTGCATGGCAGCAGCCTTCAGCAGCCGAGCTGCACATGCAGCAGCAGACCAGGCTTTTGCTGCCAGGATCATTGAGTTACAGAAGTCACGTGGCCTGGGACATAGCCTCATGAGGTAGATGTTCTCACATGAGTTATGCCTTTAGCAACTCTAGATGCTCATCTTCCTTTCTCGCTTTAGGAGTAACCTAGAGAGACGTGACTACAGAAGCTGGGATAGAACCAGGTAGCCCAAAGTGATTGACTCCTACACTGAGAGAAATCAGCTTTGCAAATGGAAATACACTTTCAACTTGCACACAACAACACCATCACTAATCCCTCCTTAAAAATTTATTTTGATGTGACCACAAATAAAGTAAATCTTCATTATAGTTTTCCTTAAGGATTACAGTGTTTTGATGCTGTTTTGTTCATCACTGTAGTAACGTTTTGGCCAACAGCATTTCTTCCTGTTGCTTTGCTGTTTGCCTTTTCCTTGTGATTAATTGGGCTGCCGGCCACTTTCAGTGTTTGGCGGCGGGGCGGGGGAAGAGTTGCAGAGGGAACAGCTTTTCCTCTGTATCTCCATTTCTGTCATCCATAACAAATCTGTTCTTCTTCCACTTCTTGACAACCAACTATATTTTCAGTGCCATGCCAGTTTTACATTCCTGTTCAAAGAGCAGCCTTTAAACTTTTGAGTATTTATTTATCCTTTTTTACTTTAGTATATACGTGTTTTTTTTAAAGGGAGAGGATGTTTCCTCTGTAAAAACCAAATTATTGTAATTTTAAAATCATTTCAATTCCTAATGCCATTCAGTACTCAGACCTTGCTTAAGTTTTTCCAACTGTTTTAGTTGCCTAGGGACAGATATCCTTCCATTTATCATTATATTTATGGTGCTAAAGTGCTCCCTCCTCTCACACTTTTCTCCCATGCAACTTGGAGATATCCTGTATGTTGTTGTGCTAACATCTAGTCAACCCTTCCACTAATTCTTTCATTACCACTGCATATAGTTGCCTTAATCATTTCTTTAGAGATTGTAAATGCCAATTTTTCTTCCTTTCATTTCAGCTATATTTATATATTTCCACTTTTTTATATAAACCATTGCTTTTGGTCATCAACCAAGCTCCTTGGTTGTTCTGAAATTCATTTACTGGTAAAAAGGCAGAATGCATGTTCCATTCTTTCCCTTTATTTAGTTCTGAAAGCATGGAGTTGTTAGTTGCAGCAAGCTAGTCTCTTTCACACCACGTTCAGTCTGTTTTGTTTTACTTTTGTCTTAACTGCAATGCCCTTAAGCATGGGGATCTTCAATTCGTATTGTTTGACTTTCTGCTTTCACTGCTGATCTGAAGAAGACCAGAGCATGAAATAGTTTAAATCTTGTACAGAAGACCAGTGTTTTTTGCACAGTGCTTATATGCTTGAAACTCACCTCGCTCTTGTAAACAACTCTCTGAATTTATTTTTTATATATGTATATTACATATATTATTATATATTTTATATATTATTATATTATTATTACATACATAGGGGTTTCTACCTATATAACATGCTGTTTTTCAAGGTTTAGATAACTAACAGCTAAAAGCCATTTGTAGTCTAATAAACACCAATTTTTTATGTATAGTAATTTTTCCTCTTTTACCACTATTTACTGTTGTGTTTTTACATACTTAACAGTATAAGGATTGCCTCGTAGGCTGGAAATTTTATGGACTTTAATTTTAGACTGGCATAAAATTCATGAAATTGAATGCTAAGACAGAGCCTTTCTATTTGCTCTTTTCCCCTTACTTGGATCCAAGTAAGGAAAGAGTTTGTGAGTGATAAAGGACAAAAAAGAGAGTAATCCAATCTTAGGAATGAAGAAGGACAATTGAAAAGATTAATGTGCTCCTATAGATCATTTCTATTTTAATGTTCACTTTACTGAAACAATTTTTTCTTTTCTCTTCTCCTTTCCTCCCCTCCCCTCCTCTCCTCCCCTCCCCTCCTCTCCCCTCCCCTCCTCTCCTCCCCTCCCCTCCTCTCCCCTTCCCTCCTCTCCTCTCCCCTCTCCCCTCTCCTCCTCTCCTGTTTTCTCCTTCCCTCCCCTCCCCTTCTCCCTTTCCCTCCCTTCCCCTCCCCTTTCCTTCCCTCCCCTCCCCTCCCCTCCTCTCCTCTTCTTTTCTCTTTTCTTCTGTGAGAGGATCTCACTTCCAGCCCAGCCTTGCCTAGAACTCACTTGTAGCCCAGGCTGGTCTGAAACTCTCAGGAATCCTACTGTCTCAGCCTCCTAAGTGTTGGGATTACAGGTATGAATGGCCACTATTTACTTCCAGATAGTTTTTTTTTTCTTTTTCTTTCCAGGTTTAGTGCTTATTTAGGACAGATATCAGCAGATAGTTTTTTTTCTTGTCCAGAATAATTAAATCTAATGACCAGAAACTGTCAATTTCAGGGTACCGTGTTTTTTATTTTTATTTTATTTACAGCAATAGTTCATCTTTATTGGATGCTTACTCTGTGCCACATACTTTCCTAGGAATTTCCCTTGTTATCTACCCCAGACCTGTGGTAGTTATGCATTGCCATCATTATACAGCTGAAGAAAATGAGTCATGAGTGACTATGTACAACTTGTTCAAAGTTCCACTTCTGGTCCAGAGCTGGGATCCAAATCTCAGACACCTTGATTCTGTAGTCTACACTTTGAACTGACCATATTAAATCATATATTTAACGAAATTATCACATTGACTTTTATTTGAGAGTTTTTTTATTATTATTATTTATTCAACTGTGTGCATATGCATGTGTATATGTGCACGTGCGTGTGTGTCTGTCTGTCTGTGTGTGTGTGTGTGTGTGTGTGTGTGTGTGTGTGTGTGTGTGTGTGTCTGTAACCACGGACGAATTCGCGAACCACCATGGACGCCTCCACCTCCTTCTGCCCTGGGATTCACAGGCTCTGCCCTATCAGGACCAGAAGCACAGGCCGCCCCCGCTTCCGCCCGGCGCACATTGACTTTTATTTGAACAAGCAAGAAACAAACAAGAACTGCAACATTTCTGAATTTTTCATGAATTACAAAATAATTCTTTTTCAGCAACAGCGGTCTCACTGTGATGCTCACACTGACTTGAAACTCTTGGAATCAAGAGATCTTCTCAGCTCATGTTTTCAAAGTAGCCAGGACTCCAAGTATATGCCACCACTTCTGGCTTAAAATAATTTCCAATTGTCAGGAAGGGTTTTTCATGTACTTTCTTATATCCCATCCATTTATACCATCATGGGGATGAAACCCAAGATGTTACATGGTAGACCAGTGCTATGCTTAGCACTGAGCTATATACCCAATCTCAAATTGAGTTTTTTTTAAATTTCTCATCTTTTATCTAATTTTATTTGCTTTCTTTTTGTAAGTGGTTTATGTTTTGGTCCTGAGGAGTGCAGTATATCCCCAGCCCTATTCATTTTAAAGTTATCTGGTATGTAGAGTGTCAGGCCATCATACAAAGGACTGCCCTTTATTCTTTCTTGTAGTTATGGATATATGTTTAAAGTTTGTAACTGTGTCTTCATGTCAATGTCTTTCCAGTCACTTTGATTACTTGAAATTCTAAAAGTTTTCTCAGGAAGCTTTCATAGGACCTGCACCTCCAGAATTATTTATGCATTGTTGAAATTTGCAAGTCCTTTAGGCAAGATTTAAATTCACATATCCTTGTTGAGTGTGGTCATTCATGCCTGTAATTCCATCACTCTGGAAACTGAGGCCTTGAATTTGAGTCTCCCCTACCTGCCCCCCGTGGTTACATAGTGTGCCCCAGGTTAACACTGACTGTCTCAACAAACCCAACAACAACGACAATAATAACTAATGAATAAATAAACCCCATGTGTTATATATTCTTCTGGTGTACAATATGAAGACATCTGACCATATAATTTTATGTATTGAAATAATGCTTTTTTCTGACTGTCAAAAAAGTTGGGTGTTTTTTTTTTTTTGCTTCAAAATCCAATAGTTTCATCCAAAATTATCTTGATATTGGTCATTCTTGGTTATTTTTGCAAGTACAGGTTGACCAAGACTAACATAAAAATCTAAAGAGAGTGCTATAACATGAATGAGTCCAAGAACTCACATGATGCCATGACTGAAAAATTTCACATCATAAAACTTTGTCTTATGCACAAAATCAATAAGGTGTTATATAAAGTTACCTTTTGGTTGTATGTATTAGGTATATGTAAAACATAAATGAATTTTGTGTTCAGACTTGGGTTCCATTCCCAAAATACTTGGTTATGCATTTTTGCAGGTATTTCCAAATTTGGGAAAAATCCCAACTACAAAGCATTTTTATTTTAGTATTTCATATAAGGTCTCTCCTTATATTCCTATTCTGTTTCCCTGTTTTCTTTCTTTTTTTTTATATTTATCACTGAATCATTTTATCTATTTTTATATGTTTTTATTTAAAAATCCTTTATTTCATCTCCTGTTTCCTTACAGTGTTATCCATCATTTGTCATGTTTACTTACCCTTTTACTACTGACTCAGTCTTCATTTCAGAAATAAAATGATTATCCATTCACTTTTCATTCTTTACTCAGTTTTCTCATTTTATATCTGAATTACGCTTATTCTGACTATATATTTCTTCATGTGATTTACAAGTTGTCATATCAATGTAAATTTTTCTTAGTGCAATTTTAAAATGTTAGATTATAGTTTGGGTGATTTTTATGGACATATTTCTGGCACCTTTAAATTCTGTGAGGATATTATTCTGTTGCTTTCTTTTTACATAAAATTAGTTTCCTGAACATTAGGTAGGAGACTTCACTTAAGTTAGCTGTTTTCCTAATGTTTTGACTGTCCAGCTCCCTTGTTTTTGAGAAATTTTCAAAGCTGTGGTGAATTAGTTTTTGAAGTCTTGCCCTGCTTGCCTCATCTACTTTTCCTTCTTTTCTTCCTGATTTGGGAGGAGGGTATTGAGCTAGGATCTCACTGTGGTACTCTTGACTTGAGGAGATATTGAGTAAGAGTTTCACTGTGTAGACCTGACTTGGGGATTATATTGAGAAAGGGTCTCATTATGTAGCCCTGATTTGAGGGTATATTGAGATAAGGTCTCACTATGTAGCCTTGACTTGAGAGGGTATTGAAATAGATTCTCACAATATTAGTCCTGACTTGAGGGGCTATTGAGATAGAGTCTCACTAGGTAACCCTGACTTAACCTGGAATTTATGATATAACCCAGGCTTTCTTCAAACTTGCATCAATCCTCCTGCATTTGCTTCCAAGAGCTTCAATTTCGGGCATCCACCACCTGGCCTTTTCTTTAAAAAAAAAATCCTGGATTGTTCTACCTCCTTATTGCTTTGCTCTGGGGGTTTCCTAAACTCTGCCTTCTAGGCCTGAAATTTCAGACCATTAGCATATATTTTTTTCATGGATCTGGAGATCCAAACTCAGGGCCTCTTTCTTGTGAGGCACAGGCTTTAACCCCTGAACTCCCTAGACCTCCAACCAGCATTTTTGTGTGGGATTTGGGGATCAGAACTCAGGCTCTTTTGTTTGGGAGACTTTAACCACTGAGCCATCTCTCCAGCACCAGATTATCTTGAGAAGTCGTGTGAGATTCAATAAGGTATGGTGCATTCATACAATGTAAAAAGCATACACTATCTGATGTTAAATGAAATACTCTGGTTCCCTATATACATCATTAGAATATACAAAATTAAATTTTAATGAAAAGCATAAATTAGAACTAGTTTATACCAATTTACATATTTAGTAGTATATGGAAATGCTTATTTGGCCACACTTTTGCCTACATGATGCTGTCTAATTTAAAAAGTCATTACCAGTTTGTGAAAGATGCAGAAAGGACTTGTTTCAATTTTGCATGACAGATTTTATCATTTTATTTGTTGGTTTTGAAAAAAAAAACTCTTTTCTGAAATTCTTGTTCCTTATCCTTTTATCTCCTGTGGTCTTTATCTTTTCCTTGGTGGTTTATAATATTCTTTATATATCAGATATATTTTCAGTGTTAGGGATCAAACCTAGAGTCTCATGCATGCACAGCAATCATTCTACCAACTGAAATATATCCCCATCCCTGTGTATCAGATAGCAATCGTTTGGCTTGTTAAAATACATCTTTGCATGGGGGGTTATTCCCAAGAGTGGGATAGCAGGGTCATATGGCATTTCAATCTTTAATTTCTTTAAGAATCTCCAGACAGCTCGCCAGAGTGGCTGTATGAGCCTGCATTCCCACCAGCAATGTAGGAGAGTTCCCCTCTCTCCACATCCTCTCCAGCATTTGGTGTTGTTTGTATTGTGGATTTTTGCCATCCTGACCGGGGTGAGATGATATCTCAGGGTAGTTTTGATTTGCATTTCCCTGATGGCTAAGGAAGTGGAACATTTATTAAGATATTTGTTAGACATTTTAATTTCATCCCTGGTAAAGTTTCTTTTAAGTTCCAGGGCCCATTTTTTAATTGGGCCATTGTTTTCCTTGGAGTTTAGTTTTCTAAGTTCTTTGTGCACTCTGGACAGTAGAGCTCTGTCAGATATGTGGTTAGTGAAGATTTTCTCCCATTCTGTGGGTTGCCTTTGAGCTCGTGTTACAATCTCTTTATCTGAACAGAAGCTCTTTAATTTCACAAGATCCCAACTGTTGAGAGTTGGTAGCAGTGACTGTGCCATTGGATGTCTGTTTAGGAAATGTTGGCCTAGCCCAATCAGCTCGAGGGAGTTCCCTATCCTTTCAACTATGGTTTTTAAAGTCTCTGGCCTTAAATCAAGGTCCTTGATCCATTTGGAATTAAGTCTTGTACATGGTGACAAGTATGGGTCCAGCTTTAATCTTCTGCATGTGGAGATCCAGTTTTGCCAGCACCATTTGTTGAAGATGCTTTTCTTTTTCCATTGGATTCTTTGGGCCCCTTTGTCAAAGACCAAATGGCTGTATTTTCGTGGGCTTATATCTGGGTCTTCAACCCTTATCCATTGATCTGTGTGTCTATTTTGGAGCCAGTACCAGGCAGTTTTTATAACTATGGATTTGTAGTATAGACTAAGGTTTGGTATGGTAATATTTCCAGCAGTGTTTTTGTTACTCAGGATTGTCTTTGCTATCCTGGGTCTTTTGTGCCGCCATATGAATTTTGAGATTATTTGGTCAACTTCTTTAAAGAATTGCTTTGGGATTTTAATTGGTATAGTATTGAATTTGTATATTGCCTTTGGTAGGATGGTCATTTTCACAATGTTGATTCTACCAATCCAGGAACATGGGAGGTCTTTCCACCTTCTGGTGTCTTCTGCTATTTCTTTCTTGAGGGTTTTAAAGTTTTCATTGTAAAGGTCTTTTACCTCCTTGGTTAGGTTTATACCAAGGTATTTCATTTTTTTAGGGGCTATAGTAAATGGGATTGCTTCTCTCAAGGCTTTTTCACTTCTTTCATTCTGAGCATATAGGAAGGCCTCTGATTTTTGCACATTTATTTTGTATCCTGCCACCCTGCTGAACTTCTCAATTAGTTCCAGGAGCTTCCTGGTGGAGTTTTTGGGATCCCTCAGGTATAAGATCATGTCATCTGCAAATAGGGATAGCTTGACTTCTTCCTTGCCGATTTGAATCCTTCTTATGTCCCTTTCTTGTCTTATGGCTTCAGCTAAGAGTTCAAGTACAATATTGAATAGAAGTGGTGAGAGTGGACAGCCTTGTCTAGTTCCTGATCAAAGTGGGAATGCTTCCAATTGTTCCCCATTGAGTATAATCCTTGCTGTGGGCTTGTATACAGCTTTTATTATATTGATAAAGGTTCCTTTCATTCCTACAGTCTCTAGCATTTTGATCATAAAAGGCTGTTGGATTTTGTAAAAGGCTTTTTCTGCATCTATCGAGAGTATCATGTGATCTTGGACTTTGGACTGGTTTACATGATGAATTACATTTATTGATTTGCGTATGTTGAACCAACCTTGTGTGCCGGGGATGAAGCCTACTTGGTCCCTGTGAATGATCTTTTTGATATGTTTTTGAATCCGATTTGCCAAGACTTTGTTGAGAATCTTTGCATCTGTGTTCTTCAGAGAGATCGGCCTATAGTTTTCTTTTTTAAGTGAATCTTTATTAGGTTTTGGGATTAAGACGATATTAGCTTCATAGAAGGAATTTGGTAGTGTTCCTTCCTTTGCTATTTGATGGAACAGTTTAAGGAGTATTGGTGTTATTAACTCCTTAAATGTCTGGTAGAATTCTGTGCTGAATCCATCTGGCCCAGGACATTTTTTGGTGGGAAGATTTGAGATTACTTCTTCAATTTCCTTATATATTATAGGACTATTTAAACAATTCACAACTTCCTGATTCAATTTAGGTAAGTTGTGTTTACTTAGAAATTCATCCATCTCTTTTGTGTTGTCAAACTTCACAGAGTACAAGTTTTTGAAATATGATGTTATAATTCTCTGGATTTCTTGGGTATCCGTAGTGATAACTCCATGTTCATTTCTAATTTTGTTCGCCTCGATAGCACAAGCTCGACCATGTTCATAGCAGCACTGTTTACAATAGCAAAGTCATGGAATCAACCTAAATGTCCAACAGTTGACGAGTGGATAAGGAAACTGTGGTACATCTATACAATGGAGTACCACTCAGCCATCAAAAATGATGAATTACTGGAATTTGCTGGGAAATGGATGTCATTAGAAACAATTATATTAAGTGAAGTATCCCAAACCCAGAAAATTAAGCGCCGTATGTACTCCCTACTAGGTGGCTCCTAGTACCAAGCTCACCCAGCCCACATTGAGACACTCAAAAGTAAACCTATGTAACACGGTAATTGCAAGGATTATGAACAAGAGAGATGGGGTAGGAGGGCCACACCAGAAACAAGGAGAGAGGGGACCATGTTACAGCAGAGAAAATAGGCCTCCATCAAGGTCTGCAAGTAAGTAATGAGAAACCTGGTTAAGTTCACAGACGTTCTTTCCTGATCTCACCAGAAGGGGAGGGCATATAGTCTAGCAGATAAAAAGTAATCATTTTGCAAATGGGTGATGGACCCCTCCCTCACTGAGGTTTCCTACTTTTATTACATCTACCCTTGAATGTGCTATTATAACAAGACTCCAGTTTAACAGCTTTTTGTCTCTGGCCAGGGGGTGACATACAGTGCCCAGCAGGATGGAGTGAAGGGCATTGCAGGAGCGGCAAAACTGCAAAAGAAAATCAACAAACCATAATCCAGAACTTCAGAGACTCTATATCAATCACATAGAACTAGGCCAGCCTAATCTCTCCCCATCCTGAAGCTCAGGGACATTTGCGGAAGAGGGGGCGGTAAGAGTGTAAGAGCAAAAGGATGGGAGGAACAACAATTCGCAAGATTCTCAATAATAGTTGGCGCCAAAGCAATCATAATGGGACTTTTCATGCCCTGCGCAATTTCCAGCGCACTGTTGCCCTCATAAAGTCTACCATCTGTTAAGGGCACCGAGATCCCTGGAGGCAAGGGATTGACAGCCATAGTAGTGCTCCTATGCTTAAGGGGAACAAGAGAAAGGGCTTATGGAAATGCCACTGGGTCCTTATATGTCATCAGAGAGGAGGACCCAGTGGAGAGTCAGGCGTACACAATAAAGGACTCTCTGGGAATTGGGGGGGAGGCACTGGGGGATGGAGAGGGGGAGGAGGGAGAGGAGGGGGTTCGGGGGGAGGAGGGGGGAGGGAGGGAACTGGTAAAAAATTTTAAAATGTATAATTACATTGTTAATAAAAAAACTTAAAAAAATAAATAAATAAATACATTTTTGCCTTTTTTATTATATTGTCAGGGATTAATACATATAAAAGATTTCTCTTTTTGTCCACAGCAAAATCATCCTTTATTTTTTATGTGCAGAAAGCCCATCCCACCTGAAAATTATATTACTGTTCCCGTATATATTTTCCACCTGAAAATTATATTACTGTTCCCGTATATATTTTTCCAGGACTTAGTTCATTTTGTTTTTTACATTCACGTCTCTAACCCATCAGTGATCTATCTCTGCAGTCTATGAGAAAGGGTTTAACTTTGTTTTTCAAATGCTTAGCCAGTTTCTTAATGCCATTTATTGAATAAGCCATTATTTCAAGATTATACAACTTTTCACATTGTTTTTATTAGCAGTCTGGTAAAAATATTTTTTACCTATGGTAAGTTTAATCTTTTAAGTGTTCAGTTAGGAGAATTTCAGCAAATATATGCAATTTGGTAGTCACCACTCCAGTCAAAATATATCTCAATCATCTTCCAAAAGGTCGCACATGTCCCATTTCAGCTAGCCCCCTCCCTTGCTCTAGACTCTTGCAATCTCTGACTTGTTTTCCATCCTTAAAGTTTTGCTCTATCAGAATGTCTTATAAATGGAATTATATGGAACATAGCTCATTGGTCTGGCAGTAATTAGGCAGTGAGGAGACATTCATATCTTTGCATAAAATGATAGTCGATTACTTTGTATTGCTAAGCAGTCTTTCATAGTTTATTTTGCTTGTTCAATGATATCAAGGTTATATTCAATTTTGTGCTGTTAGGAATAAAGCATGCAAAAGTCTTTGTATGGACATGTTTTCATTTCTTCTGGGTAAATACTTAGAAGCAGAATTTCTGTCATGTGTTAAGTAAATGTTTAGTTTTATAAGAAGCTGTCAGATTGTTCCATGGTAACTGTATTATTTTATATTAGTATAAATAATGTGAAAGATCCAGTTACTTGGTATCCTTACCAGCACTTAACAGTTGTCAATATTTTAAACTTCACCCACTGTACTAGGTATATTGAGGTTAAATATTTTATTTAGAAAAATTTGGATTTTTAAAAACAGTGTTTTATAGCTATTTCTGCATTATTATATATATTATATATTCTAGTTAGTCCTGACTTAGCTAGTTCACACTAGCTGCACAATTTGACACAGCTACTTAGCTGCAATGTTCTTGTTTCTGTTTATCTTATTTCCATTTCTTCCCTTAATGAATTGTAGAACATCAAAGTAGAAAAGGAAGTTAACCAGAATTTTGTGCAGGAGTTGCAGGTTTCTTTTTTTCCTATAAAAGACCCTTTGAGGGCTTGCAAGCTATCGAAGTTACTCTGCATTTTTGCTGATAAATTCATGAGCAAATGGCTTCAGGGAAAGCAAGTAGTTTTATTCTTTCTTAGGACTATTTGGCCACATCTCTTAGTCCAGCTTGGCAAGAGAGCTCACACCAACAGCAGTAGCCGAGGGAACTGGCCATATCATATCTATTGCTGAGAGAGGGACAGTTCTCACTTGCCAGACCAACATGTCTGAGCAAGTATACAGAGAATGCCAGTTCACTGAAACACTCCTCTCTCTTATCCACCTGCCACCCACAATAGGCTAGGTACCCCCTCAATCAGACAATCTTCTGCAGGCTTGCTCAGGGCTCAACTACTAATATTTCACAACTGTGCCCAGAACTCAAGCCTACAGTTGACATGTTGACACCTGTGACTAACTCTCACACAAGCTTTTCAGTCTCTGTCACATTTCAAATCTCCCGTGATAGCATGAAAGCAGTCACAGGCAATCCAGTTAAATGGATAAATTTCAATAAAATCTGGCTGGCAGAAATAGCAACTGGCCAGATTGACCTGACAGGTAGAGAACTGAGCTTGGAGCCCTTTTTTCTGCAGATTTACAAGTACAGAAGGACCAGAATGTTAGCTTTTTACAATAGAAGACATACTTGAGTCTCATTAAAGATGATGCCTTGATCCTGCAAATGGTGTTAAATCAAGCTGTTTGTATAGAGCCTTTCATGAGTTTTAACTGCACTGAGAATTTCGGGGTATCCAAGGCATTGCCATTTTTGAGCCTATGATATTTGTGGAGCAGTGGTCAAATTTAGTGGTAAGAAAATAAAGTTCAAAGTAAAACAGAGTAAGAGAAACAGACCACCCTTTCATTCATCTCCCAAATATTGTTTCCAATTTTAGACATATCTAAGTTTATTTATCTCTTGAGACAGCCATTAAACATCATGTGACAATGCTTTTCCCAACTTCAATGTTGATCCTTGGTCATTTTGTTTCATTAATGGTTCAACGTGACGAATGCTCTTAGATCAAAATACCAGAATCAGGAAAACATTGCACTCATGGTTCTGTGCACGCACACTTAAAAATAGCATTGGCTCTGAGCACTCAGGGAAGTAACATCGTTTACCAAAAGTCACTGTATTTTTTTTGTCTCTTTCCTTGCAGCAGTGGAAGAAATATGACATCTATGAGAAGCAATCCAAAGAGGAAACTGATTCTGTAGTGCTGATAGAAAACCTGAAGAAAGCCTCTCAGTGATGGGGATAATTTACTTTTCCTCTTCAATGTGACCATGTGACGATCCATTGCATTCTATGTTTGTTATCTGAGGACTTGTTGAGTAAAACCTGAAACTACTGGGCCCTCTACAAGCAGGCAGCTCCTAAGAGCCACAGGTCTTTATGTGCTTCTCGGACTGAAAAACTAAAACTGATGGGACCTTTTAAGAAGAAAGTGGAGTCCTTCTCATTGAATTGTAAAAGCAAACATCCTTTGCCAAGTCTTCAACAGGGCAAGCAAAGAAATGATGATAATAGATTAATCTTATCAGGAGTTGTGAAAATGTCCCAAGGAATCTGTGCTTGCTTTGTATTCTTTGTGGAAAATGACACCAAGAAATTTTATTTGTGTAGAAACTCACTTGGGGTGTGAATGCTAATGCTAAACTCCACTCACAGAGAACAGCTAGTAAACAAAATGAATGCAATCTGGCGCCTATTGTTTGGAATCCTATTGAGTAATGGTTGTGGCTATTGAAACACTTAACAATCTGGAATCATCATCTATTTCAATTACATTTTCTCCTCCACTTTGACACTTCCAGCAATCAGTCTTGGCCATGATGATGATAAGTAAAACGAAAGCAGAGGCAGTTTCTTTACCAAAATCATTTGGTGTCTTTGCAGGCTTTTAAGGACAGTGGAGGCAGAATGATTCATGCAATGTTAGGAATGGAACCATGGAGTCTCTAGTGATGTGTTTAGTTCCTTCATTTCTGCTAGTTAATCAAGGATTAACCATATATCTCCCTTGTGCTCAGTCCCCAGCTGTAAGAGGTGGGATGCTCCCACAAGCGTTTACATTCTAGTTGAGACTCCTTATTTCTTAGCATTTTTCTTTCTGCCAGTCATTTTCCAGACTTCAACTTCCCATTTCCTATGCTAATTTCCTTATAGGCCTTCTCCCTCCTCCTTTTCCTCATAGTCTTTTGACTTTCCATGGAATGTAAACTACAGAATTGCTCAGACTACCTACAGGAGCAGGGACTAATTTGCATCTCAGATAAAGGGTGAGTAAACTGAGCAACAATGACTAATTGTCACATATATTATGACTTCCATATGAACCTGCAATTATTTGATGTTTCTCTTTGTATTTTCTAAACAGAGATGAGGTATTTTACATAGAATTTAGTTTAGGGAAAAAAATAGTTGCATGTTTTCTCTTTGTTTGCAAGTAGGTCCTAGGATACTCTTTTCCATGCTGTAAAAGGTTAAGTAGATTCTGTGCGTTTTATTGAGAACCATGCATGGTTCCAACTATATAGTTGTTTTTGTATATGTTAAGGTCCCATTCTCTCCCACTCCCACAATATATGCATGTATGTTCTTCCTATTTCTGCTGCTTCCTATAATTTAAAGAAGCATAGGAACATCTTGAGAAGAGTTTCTCTCTTGTTACATACTTATATATATGGGTTTACATAGCAAGAAATGGAGAACTTTTTATTATAAGCTCTCGAAATATTAACCAGTGCTTATCAATAAGATGATGCTACTTGCAATCCTTGTTCTTAGGCAGGTAAAATGAGAGACAACTGTTCTCTACAGGTTGGGATATAGTGACAACTTGCTTCCATAGTAGTAGAGGATACCTGGGTCCTGGCGTCTCAGGGAATTGGGGTACATGGCGCTGATTGATATAAAGGTGCTTCCTCCCTGTGCTTTTCTTTTGAAGTCAGTCTGAAATTAGAATACAGGCATAACAGAGGTTCTATTTTGTCCCTCTATTCACTAGAAAGAATACTTAGGTTTCTAGTATAAGAACAAAATAGCTTCTTCTGCAGGTCTTTATAATTCTGAGAAGCAAACCCCCTAAATGCATCACCTAAAGCCCCTTCTACTGCTAATCTATTTTGACAGCAATGAGGAGGAGGCTTTGAAGTGCTCAAAGAGACTACCATGACAGCACAACAGCATGAGAGCAGGGACATCATATTTTGTTTCTGTCTTCCTCGTTCATTAGTGAAATAGCTGAAGGAAAAAGGGACCAGTAAATCATAGGAGAATCTGTGGTTAACAATGGCTGAAAATAATCCCAAGGTCTAAGGAGTTCTCGAAAACATCAGTACACAACTTACATGAAACCTGTTGGTTCATATATTCTTTAGACTCATTTATGTGGGCTTTCCCCTCATACCTAAGTAAACCCACTGTAGGGAGGTTATTCCTGTTGCATTCAGATTAACTTTTTCTGCATCTGGACACTGAAGGGATACATGAAATAATGTTAACCTTTTTTCGGTAATGTCTTCAACTAAGGGGTCCTTTTGTTTAACTTCTTATTGGAAAGCGAAATAAATATTAATTGTCTTTTTTGTATATCATCTAAATGTTTCGCTTTGTTCTTATTTTGGGGAAAATGTCACAAGGAGTGGATGGTAGGAAAAAATTAGAGTTAAAATAATAAACATTATGAAAAAACCTTTTAAGGCAGCTGTTTTTATCTCATGACTATTTACATAAGGTTCCCTGCTGTTGGATTACATCTACTTCCTGATAAGGATATTAACTTAGGTTAATATTAATAGTCTTTGCAAGAAGCATCTAAAGAGATTTAATGTTTGATGAACTGTAATTGCAGTAATTAATGAGAATAGTGTCAAGCCAGAATTAACACAGTAGACTCACTGTCACGGTGTACATGTGTACATGGTATCCATATCATACACAACTGTCATTGTCTGTGTGATTGAGTCCCCTTGTTAGAAGTTAACCAGACTAGCAGGTTAGTTTTGAGTATAAGGAAACAAGTTTTCCTTATACTGTCTTAGTAAGAAGCTGTCTTAGTAAGAAGTGGTGGTTAAAAAAAATTTAAAAAAATAAAAATTAAAAAAAAAGAGATGGTGGTAGAATTTCCTGTTTTCTGTAACTGCAGCAGCATGATTTGAACATCCATTTTTTAAATCTCATTCATGTTAAGCCCTAAGTGTGTATCTTTAGCCAGACCATGCTTATTACTTATCCCAAAGCACTTCAGGATCTAAGCCCTAAGGAAAAGCAAGGGTGTGAGGTCAGGTTATTTCTATACCTGTCTAGAAAGAATCGAGAAAATTCTGGTAATCAATCTGCAGGCAAATACAGTTGTTTTTTCAGATAAGAATCCTAATTCTTTTTTTTTTTTTTTAGTGTGTGCGTGTGTTTGTGTATGTGATCCTGTGGAGGACCAAGGGTGACTTCAGTATTCATGCTGGATTGCTTCTACTTCCTTGCTTCGCTCTGGGATTTCCCAGGATCTGCCCACCAGGGCTAGAAGTGCAGGCTGCCACCATTTCTACCTGGTGTTTTTATGTGGAATCTGGGATCTGAACTCAGGACCCTCTGCTCACAAGATAGTGTGTTAACCCCTGAGCCATCTCTCTAGCCCAAGATTCCTAATTCTTTTTTTTTTTCTTTTATAGAATATTTTTATTTATTCTTTGGGAATCTCATAATACACAAAATGCATTTTGATCATATCTACCCTTTAACACCCTTCCACTCCTCAGATGTACTCCTAAAATATCCTCCCCCACCTTCAAATCCTTTTTTGTTTTTATTATTATTATTTCCGCTCATACAAACTTAACAGGTACACCGGTCCCCTCCCTCCCTCCCCCTCCCCCCCCACCTCCCTGCTCCCTTCCCCTCCCCCATCCCTTCCCATCCCCCAGTGCCTCCCCCCCCCAATCCCGGAGCATCCTTTAATGTGCATGCCAAACTCTCCTCTGGGTCCTCCTCTCCGGTGAGGTGCAAGGACCCAGGGGCATTTCCCAAAACCCTTTCCTGTGTTCCCCTTAAGCTTAGGAACACTACTGTGACTGTCAAGGATTCCTAATTCTTAACACACTGACACTGAGTGTTATAAAAAAAAAAAAAAAAAACACTTAGCTGGAGACCTTAAAGTGATAAATCTATATGAGATCTATGGGAAACAAATTGCTGTAGCCACAGACATATTTACTTTGTTGCAGTCCACCTGCATGGTTGCTGACAAATCACCATCAAAAGGCTTAAGGGAACAAGGAATTTATTTTCTCTTACGATTTTCTGGTTACAATTCATAGTCCAGCTTGATGGGAGATCACGCACTAACACCAGAGCAGAGAGAACTGGCCACACCATCTCTACATAATGGCTGAGAGAGGGACAATCCTTACTTGCCAGACCAGCATGCCAAGCCAAGTATACACAAGGATGCCAACTCTCTCAACCAGCTGTCTGTATTTTATTCCATGGCTTGATCCCACCTACCATGGGCTGGGCCTTCCCTATCAGCTAGACAATCTCCTATAGGTCTGCTCTGGGCCTGACTCAACCACTAATTCTTTACAAATGTGCCCAGAGCTCAAACCCTCAACTGTCAAGTTGACACCTATGCCTAACCTTGTCATACCTCATCTCTCTCCCCGAGTGATCTCAGAATATTTGCTTTAGAGTAATTTGTACCATTCTTTCATCAACCATAAACTCACTCTTTTAAAACTGAAACTTTATGCTCACATGAATAGCAGACTGGCTGAAATTTGCTATGTAACCTGGGCTGGTTTCGAGTTTACAATCTTCTTGCTTCAGCCTCCCAAAGTGCTAACATTTCTGGCTTGTGCCACCATGCCAGGTTCAATATTAAGGGATGAGTAGTCTTAGAAGAAAGTAAGGGAAAAAAGACTTATAATTTAGAATTTTAAAATTTTTTTTCAGATCAAGCAATACTCTTTTTTTAATAAACACAGTAAATAAATCTTGTTTTGTTTTGTTTTGTTTTTACTTTAGACAAGGAAGGAGTTACTGATAGAAACTTTTGACATTAGTCCTTAAGATAATTTTTTCCTGAAGAGTCTCTTAACTTCCTTTCACACTAGACATTTTACCACTAGCAGTAGGAAAATATTTCACTACTGGTTTTCAACATTGGCTAGGTAGACTATTAAATAGAGAAAGTAACTAATTAATGGCTACTGTGTGCCAAGTTATACTTATTTCATTTATTCCCTATGCCAGTTTCATGAGGCAGGCTATGTCCATTTTATAGATGAAGAAACTGAGATATTAAATGATTGAGTTATGTTGTAAAATCACACAGCGAGTTAGCTAGGAAGTAACTGAGAAGTAATTGGGGAACAAGTTAACCTGATTTAAAGCCAGTGATATAGCCAGTGATCTATAATAATTACCCCAAAGAAGCAACTTCCTAAAGAACCTTATATCATTGTCAAAGTGCTTGTTAACTAGAAGACTCTTGAGAATTTAAGTACTTTAATTGTAAAGTGATCTTTTCCAATCTTTGTGCACGCTCGTGTGTGTGTGTGTGTGTGTGTGTGTGTGTGTGTGTGTGTGTGTGTACAAGAAAACGGGGAAAGTGGGGGAATTGACCATTGTTCCTCTGGCTCCCTTGATTCAGTTGTGATGGTCTGAAAAGAGTATATCAAAACAGAACCAAATATATTCCCAAATAAAGGAATAGTGTGAGATTACATTTTTTTCCATAAGGGACCTCAGTCATGTCTCTCCTTGGACTGAAGAGCAAACTATAGTTTTCACCTATGTCCCATGTAAGCCTTTAGGAGAATCTCAGACAAAACAGATTAGGAAGTGTACAGGTATAACTTAGTTTAACATCATAGTCACATGACAGCTTAATGAGGACTAGTCTTTCCTGTGGCTTATTTATGTGGTTTAACTCAATTTTTGTATTTAATGTCAGTGTTTTGTTCCTCTAAATGTTCTACATTTGAAGGATATCTATAGTTCTAAAGATAAGATAGTTCCAAGTAAGATAACTGTGAACCTTCCAAGAGTAGTCAAATACAGACCTGCTGAAATGAATTGCCATCTATGTAATCTGAGTAATACATGTGCCATCCCAGATGCAAAGCAATGGAGCCAACTGAAACCTCTAAACACAATGCTGAGAATTACAACCAGGGCCTTACATGTTAAGAGGACAGCATTCTACTTACTGAGGCTATCTGCAGACTAACTTTTAAGTTTTTATTTTCTCAAATGAATTCACACAAGTTCAAACTCAAGACATGGTATAGGGGGTGCTGTAATTTGTATCTTCATTGTCATAGAAAGGTACATGGGACTTGAACCCACCCCTCCCCTCATCATGGCATTACTGGACAGTAATAAACCCTTTTTAAGATGTGGGGCCTATTTAGAAGTCTTTTGGTTATGAGGGAGGGGGGAGTAATGTAATAAGACCTCAGCTTCCTCTTTTGCTCTTCTCAACCATATGCTATATGCTTTCCCCTTATGATGTATCACCTCAGATGCAAAGCAATGGCATCAACTGCTCACGACCTGAAACTTCTGTGTAATCAAATACATAGATAAGCCTTTTTTTCTTGTAAATTTATTATCTCAGGTATTTGTTATAATAATAGAAAGCTGACTAATAAAGACTCATGATTTAGAATTATCCATTCCCCCACCCCACCCTTTTACCCCTGATTCCTGCTCTGAGAAAAGATGTCCACACCCTAATTCCTGGAAACTGTGAATATGTAACTTTGCACAAAAGACACTTGGCAGACATAATTAGGATCACGGAACCATAAAACAGAGAGATTTTCCTGGATTAAATGGTCAGGTTGAGCTGGGAATACAGCTCAGTGGTAAAGTGCCTGTCTAGAATGCATGAGGTACAGGATTCAGTCCCCAGTACTGGAAAAAATAAAACTGATCCAATCTTGAGCCCTCAAAAGAAGAGAATTCTCTCTCATAGAAGCAGAAGAGAGTAAAGGTCAAAACAAAACAAAACAAAACAAAACAAAAAACTCTCAAAGTGCCTCTGAAGCTTGAGGATGTCAGGGGCCTTGTAAAAAGTATGAGAACAAGCTGCTAGTGAGCAGTAAAGCTGGAAGCTGCTTCTACAGCAGTCCACATGCAGAAGAGCCTGGCAGATGACCAGGATTTGGGCATTATGGGAGTGTGAACAGAGAATTCAGCTTCACGCCAATAGCTGTGAGCTCGGAAATTTCTGTTGCTTCAAAGAACCTTTTAAATGCTTTCAGCTTTCATTTTAGCTTTTGTTATAAGGTAAAATTGTTTCTCAATAGCATTCTAAGTACTTAATGCTTTTTCTTTTATGAAGGTTTGGAAATTATAAATTTCCGATATGTAAGATGAGAAATTTTCATTTTTTCTTAGATACTGAAGACTGAACCAAGGACCAAATGTTAACTCTCTCTCTCTCTCTCTCTCTCTCTCTCTCTCTGTCTCACATACACACACACACACACACACACACACACACACACACACACACACACAATTTCTACAACTATAAATTTCTTCATTAAAGTATTCAGCTGTCTTCCACAGCAGGCCTACACATCACTGGTGCTGCAGCCATGTTTCTAGTGATTCCTCAGAAGTTCCAACCCATTTTATGAATACTCAATACCTACATGGATGGGCATTTGCTATCACCGCTATTGAGGGTGTGGGATAAAGATATGCTCATGTGGTGTGGAAAGCAGACATTGACCTCACCAATAGGGCTGGAGACTCACGGAGGACAGGGTGGGCCCTCGTGGTCACCATTATGCAGCATCCACGCCAATACAAGATCCCAGACTGGTTCCTGAACAGACAGAAGCATCTAAAGGATGGGAAATACAGCCAGGTTCTGGCCAACGGTCTGGACAACAAACTCTGTGAAGACCTGGAGTGGCGAAGAAGATTAAAGGTCACCGAGGGCTGAGCCACTTCTGGGGTCTTCATGTCTGAGGTCGGCACCAAGACCACCAGCCACAGGGGGCATACCATGGGTGTGTCCAAGAAAAAATGAGTCTATAGGCCTTTTCTGTCAGTATATATAGTTTACACCTTAAAAGAAATTCAGGATTTGCCTTGTATCATGTGAATATTACTCAGTTTACACATGTACAGTGTAATTAATTAGTTTTATATTTTGTTTTCTCTCAATTTGTCTTTTTTGTTTGATTTGTGTTTCTATGTAATCATAATTTTAGCTATAAATTTTCTGACAGAACCATAAAATAATATGTAGTGCGGTCAAACACATTAAGTAATCTCTGACTTCTATTTCTTTTTCTTGGAGAGTACCCTCCTGATTCATTCATTCTGGAATGGTTATTTTCTAGGCCTGCCACCAAGCTGTCATCCTGGGAATTCCCTATGCTCTCCTGTGCTAGCTTCTGTTCCTTAGATTCCAAGTCCTCTTGCTTTATGCTCTAGTTTGACTGCACCACACCCTTTACTAACTTCCTTAGAAAAGTTACATCAGATATGGGAAAACCTTTCTGTGTCTCATGTCTTTATACATGATTAACATTTCCATTAGGTAAAAAATTCCTCATTGGGAACAATTTCCTATCAAAGCATTATACCAATTGAACATATTCTAACGCATTCTTGCTTCCCATGTTCCTTTGGAAAAGGATTCTCTAATGATTTCCAGCTTTTGGCTTAGGTAAATTTTTTTCTCTTCAAGAATTTCTTTTGGTCTATAGTGTTTTAAAATATGTATCTTATTGCAAATCTTCCTTCATTTACTGGGCTAGGCTCTCCTGAGCCCTTTTTATCTAAAAATCAACTATTTGTTGGGCTTTATGCTATTTCTCACCTAATGTCTTCTATTTTACATGTTGCTACAACATCTATTCATTAGATATTGGATTGCTAGACTGATTTTATAATTTTCATATCTTTTTCTCTTCTGTTCCATTTATTTTGTCTTTTGATTTTAGTTTTTGGGAAATTAACTTGATCTGTGCCTCACTTCTCATTGGTAAAATCTGACAATTTTGCCAATTGTGGAAACAATATATCTTGATTTTGATAGCATCATCTATAATTTCCTTCTTTGCACTGAATTTTTAATGATATATTATCAGATTGTGCTATTTTTAGAAAAATATATGTGTAGTATAAATCCAGTTATCATTATTAAATATTTATGTTTCTAAGACTTTGAAATCAAAAGTCTTTTTTTCTTTCTTTCACTGTCTTTTACAAACCCTGGAATGTGGATACAAACTAAAAAAATGATGCTGGATAGCTAGCTTTTCTTTGATAACAAAATAAGTAGTTTGTAGTGCCAACTAGCTGTTTTCTTAGGATGGGAGTGCACTATGAACCTATGTCAAGTGAAAGTCTCCGTATACTCCTGCTATGCAGCCTGAAGTAAGGTAGTTTGGTATCTGGGGGTACTGAGGAGACTAATAGGCAACTAACAAAGTAGAGCTGGATTAGCTATGAGCTCTGCTCAGCCTGTGCTTTGGGGCCCTTGGAGACTATAATTAGAATTATAATAACAAAAAAATTCCCAAATCTCAATTTTGGCTTCATTCATTTGTTCAAACCATTACATGGATCCAATCCAATCTGATGAACAGTTGTCAGCACTAATTACTTGTTAGGGATGTATCTGTCTTGAATTTAGCAGATATTTATTGGATTGGGGAACACAGGACAACAGTAGAATACCTGCCTAGTACGTGTCATGTCCTAGACTCCATCCCTAGCACATGAAGATACAGGCAGTTAGTGTCCACTTTGTGCTAACAGTGTGCTAGGCACTGTATGATACTTGGCAAGTTATTTCTTTCTTAGTTTTAATTTTCTTATCTGTGGAAAAAATGATCTATAAAAGTTTCCACAGGTCCAACATTCACAATAAAAAATGGTAACTTTGGATTATTTTTAGGAAAATAATGATATAGGAAAGTTGCAGATGACTCAAGACTCATAGGTCTCAAAATGTGGAGAAATAATTCCATGAGTTATTGTTTGATATGAGAAACGATATGACAGTGAATTGTGCATGTATACCTCCATTATGTTTCCCAATGTACTAGAGAAGATAAGGAGAGCTCTAACCAAATGGAAGTTTGGGCTATGGAAAGAGCTCAGTCAGTAAAGTGTTTGCCATATAAGCATAAAGGCTTGAGTTAATTCCCTAGAAGGCACAAGGATCTAAATTCAATTCCAAGAACCCACATTAAAAAAAAACTCAGCACGTACTTATAATGCCAGCACTGAGGAGGGAAGGACAAGTGGATCTCTTGGGGTTTGCTGACCAGTCTGACCTATTTGGCAAGCCAAGTAAGAGACCCTGTCTCAAAAAAAGAAAGGTGAGTGGCTCCCAAGGAACAACAGCAGAGACTGTCTTCTGCTCTGGTCTCCACATAAAGCACACATGTTCCCCTGCACAGATGTATGCTTGCACATGAATGTGAGCATATGCAAGCACACACACACAAGGTGAATTTGCTTCACAGCTTTGGCATTCAAGCTACAACCCTCATCAACCCCACCAGTGCCCACATAGAAGACATATATCTTTCCTTCAGTGTCTACTACTTTCTTTTTAGCATCCTTTGTCCAGGTGCTGCCACCCCCAAACCTTCTCATTCGTTGACTATAGAATATCCACTCTTGCAAGAGTTCATCTAACTTCCTCTTTTTAAGACTTCCGTTGCTTCATTTCCTGTTTCTTTCAGTTTCTGCCTCCTTATAAGACATAATTAATTCTTGCAAATGTGTCAAGGAAAGCTGAAATGTTGGTGGGTTGCTGTTCTTTGATAAATTTTATCTTATAAGCAGTCTCCCCAAACTCTGCTGCCACCTTCATGGTTGATTGTTTTTAGACATTTGTTATTTGGGAAAAGTAAAAATGTACATAAATATGAAGTTTCAGTTACAGTGAATTATCATGCTCATTGCCCGGCTTCAATGATTATTAATA
Source organism: Typhlomys cinereus (assembly GCA_023101885.1). Classification (NCBI taxonomy): domain Eukaryota; kingdom Metazoa; phylum Chordata; class Mammalia; order Rodentia; family Platacanthomyidae; genus Typhlomys; species Typhlomys cinereus. Next base: position 3,432,213 of record JALPQD010000236.1, on the reverse strand, counting down.
TATTTATCTTGTATCAGATATAGTTCAATCCATTATCTATTCTCCACACAATGAATTAGTTAGAAACACACCTCAGAAATCATATACTATGTGCTAATTAGATACAGGTGTCAACTTGATAATTTCAGGCTGAGCTTTGAGCACATTCATGGAGAATTGATAGCTAAGGCACACCCTAAGCCAATCTGTGGAAGACTGTCTAATTGATGGGGAGGACCCAGCACATCGTGGATAAGATGAAGGAGCTGATAAATCTGGCGAGTTCCATAAGCCCTCTTTATACCCACTGCCATACTTCTTTAACTGGTTCTGTGAGTTGGCATTCTTCGGCATACTTGGATAGACATGCCGTCTGACAAGTGAGATTTACTACTCTCTCAGTGGTCCTGTGGGTATGTCGTGGCCAGGTCCCTCTGTGTCTGGTCTTAGTATGAACTTTCCTGCTAAACTGGATTAAGAACTGTAACCTGACATTCATAAGCCAAAATAAAGTCCCTTGTTCCCATAAGCCATTTTGTGCTAATATTATCAGCAGCATGTACAGAAAATGTGATAACTATGAAAAAATATGTGTATATATACATATATATAACACATATTTATTAAAGAAAAGCAATAAACTCAGAACAGTAGATCACACCTGCATTCCCACCTACTCAGTATGCTGAGGGAAGAGACTTGTTTGAACACAGGAGCCAGCCTTGGCAACACAGACTTTGTATAAATAAGTAAATAATAGATACATATATGCATACCTGCAGTATTTCTTAAGAGTAATTGAAATTGCTTAATATTACCACATATTCCATTAGTGTTCATATTTCTCTAATTGCCTCTTGTTTTTTCTCTACAATTTGCGCAAATTGACATCTATCAAATCTTTTAAATACTAATGCTTTTTGATACAAGATAAGGGGCACGGATTTGAAAAAAAAAGTCTTTGGCTTTTTAAAACTATTTTATGCTATCATCTAGTAAAGAATATGACCCTAGTAAATGTCATCACATCTTTTTTCCCTTCCAGATTGTTACCACACATTTGCTTAGCTATCCCACGGATTCCAGGAATTCTTTATAAGCACAGTAAGACATCCATGGAAGTGTGAAAGAAATGAAGACTCAAGTTTGGTCTTGATGTTTTAATTTTTACATAACAAAGACATAATCTTCCTTGAAAATGAAATAAAAACTGGGCTGGGGCTATACCTCCATGGTGGAGTATGTGTTAAGCACATGTGAGACCCTCAGTTCCATCGCCAGCACTAAAATAAGACCAAACAACTCCCCTCTGTGATTGTCCACACACACTCATTAATGCCAACTTCTAGTGTGTCCAGGGAGTGGTTTTGAAAATGGAACCATAGGACACATGTGTCTTTTATCATTTTCCCCCACAGGGTAAGAACTAATCGAAGCATGTCAAAAATGTGATATTGAAAGAGAGCACTTCAGCATGAATTAATTATAACCAAAGCATTGCAACCTTTTAAAGAATAGTTTTTGACTACACAGAAAACTCCAGAGTGGAAAAACAGGTTTATGAATCTGAATGTTAGGTTGACAAAAATTGCATGTGATTAAATATGTGCTTTTTAAATCTGCTGAGTTGACAGCTAATAATAAAGTTTTCAGTAGTTGCTTCCTTCAATGCAGTTGAGAAATACTGACACAAACCACGTGGCTATCTGTGGCATGATATACAGATACCATCAAGTGAAAACAGCTGATTGAGTTGAGTCAGGAATCTGGGAGTCACTTTCCTACTGTCAGAATCTGCTCTGTTTCACTTTACATTTTTTTCGTTTGTTCAAGAAGCATTTAAATGAATGCAGATCATGTGCAAGATGTTGTGGTAGATTTGAAATAATATAGTATGCCTTCTGTCCTACAGGTGGTTATAGTCCAGAGCGGGACTGATTCTGCCTGAACTTTTGTTTTGAGAAGGATTTTGAGAGTAGCTTTGGGCTCAGTGGAATCTAGTTAAGATGTCTGAATGATATGTGACTCTGTGGTCACTGGGAAGAGGGGATAATCTGTAACATTTGTGCCATATTATTGCTATCTGGGGTTAAGGACTCAAGGAAGAGAGAGAGAGAGAAAGAGAGGGGAGGTTAAAATTTAAAACTATTTTAAAAAGCAGCCAAAGTTGGACTGGAGAAATGACTCAGGAGTTAAGACTCTGCCTTGCAAGCAGAAGAACCTGAGTTTGGATCCAGGATAAAAAATGTCAGGTGGAAATGGTGGAAGTCTGCACTTCCAGCCCTGAAAATCTCAGAGTGAATCAAAAAGGAGGTAGAAGCAATCCAGGATGATTCCAAAAATCACTTTTTGGCCTCCACATGCACACACAGTGCTGTCTAATACACACACACACACACACACATACACACATACACACACACAAAGCCAAGTTAAATTCTGTGCACATATAGTGGAGAGAAAATTGCTCCTGTTTTAATTTTTTTTAAAAAAATTATTATTATTGTTCAAGAAGCATTTAAATGAATGCTTTGGCATTATTGCCAAAAAGAGAAATATGAATTCCACTTCAGACATTTGAACAGCAGAGTGATTGCCAGTGGAGGCACCCAAGGATGATAATAAGAGACTAGTTTTGGGGGCTGGAGAAATGGCTCAGGGGTTAAGACTCTGTCTTGCAAGCAGAAGGTCCTGAGTTCGGATCCCAGGTCACCCCCCAAGATAAAACGCCAAGCGGAAATGGTGGGGGGTCTACACTTCTGGCCCTGGTGGCAGAGCCTGGGAAATCTCAGAGCGAAGCAAGAAGGAGGTAGAAGAAATCCAGGATGATTCCTGAAGTCAACCTTGGTCCTCCACAGGGACATACAGTGCCTTCTGACACACACACACACACACACACACACACACACACACACACACAAATATTTTTAAAAAGATTAGTTTCAAGATCAGGGTTATGGGACAAACAGCCCATATTTTCTCTCATGTGTATGTAAAATCTAGATTTAAGTTCATTTATCAATTTGTATACACCTTCATATATATATATGAAGAGGGTGATGGAATACATGTGACATGAAAGCAGAAAGGAGGATTGTTTGAGGGCAGGAAAGGGACCAGCCAGAGGTGGGGAAGGGGCCAAAGTAGGTGAGGGGCAAATAAGAACAAAGTATAATAATACATATATATGGAAATGTATGAAAACGCTGTTATGCTGTATGCTAACTGAAAGTAGTAGTGGTAGTGGTAGTGTGGTAGTAGTAATAAAAGAGTCAGAAACAGGATCTTGGGAAACAGCCACCAGAAAAAGGCTAATGAGGTCACTCCCAGAATTCAACTTTGGCTGCTCTCTAAGGGCAGTCAGCAAGCAGGAAAGCAGGCTCTTGCAGCTCAAGAGTAACACACTACTGTCACCTGGTGGTCACATAGAGATACTGTAATGGCAGCTTTGTGAAAGCCACTGCAAGGAACATTATTATTTTGGAGCCAGCAAGACTCATCCTCTAAAAAGCCTTTATGGTGCTTTTGCCTGGTTCTTACCCCAGATGCTAGAATGCTTTTTGCCTCATTTATGTTTCCTTTTGCTAATAATTCTGCTATGGAGTGAAACTGGATCTTCATTCAGCTAACATTCCTTAGTGACTGCAGTATGTGGGGCGTCAGGTATTGGGATACATTAGTGAGTAAAAACAGATAGATCCTTCAACACACTGTATTTTGATATAACTGTAAAGATAGTTGTATGTGCGTGCTGTTGGGACTGAACCGAGGGACTTCTGCTTGTTAGGCAGGCGCTCTGCCCCGACCCAAAATAATTCAACGTGAAAATCAATCTGAAGGAAAAGATAGATATTACAGTGGGATCAGGTGATAAAGGAGCTTGGCCTCATCTTGAAAGGAAATAAAAACTTCTGAGATGTAATACATTAACTGAAATTTAAAGGTTTGTAGGAATTATGCAGAACTTAGCTGTTATGGAAAGCATAAAACCCTCAAACCTAGAAAAGAAGAGGCTATCTTTCCGGGTCCTCTGTCCCCCCAGAGAGTAATGTATCAGGGAGATTCAACTCCTTCACTAACAGTAGTTTCTAGAAGAAGCTTCAATTTTGACTTGTCATGTCAAATACACTGAAGAGTAAATGCTTAAAATAAAAAATGCCATTTGAACAACAATCACAATCAAAAAATCAGGAAATGTAGAAAAAAGAACCTTCCATAAACAAATCTCACATCTCTAAATTAAACTGCCCATAGCAATAGATACAAATAAATAAATAAACAAGTGTTTCTTCCTTTTAAAGAATTGAACTAATTCTTATTTAATGTTTTTTAGACAATATTTCACTATGTAGCCCAGACTGACCTTAAAATTATGATCCTCCTGTCTCAGCCTCCCAAATGCTGGGATTATGGGCATATTTGGAAAGAGCTAGTTACCCCAGATACCCACCCTGACACTCTAAATAATAAACAAAAGGAAAAATAAAAGAGGCATTCTGCATGTATCACCTAAAAGTCGCCTGGTTTGTAGAAGCCTAGATGGAGAAATTTACTCTCTAGCTCACAAGTCTCTTGGTTATTTTTCCTGTTGCTTTGATAAAATACCTTGATGGCAGCAATTTAAAAGAGAGGAAAGGTTTATTTGGCTCACAGTCTGGTGGTATAATATATCATAGTGGGGAATTCACGGTGACAGGAGCTTGAAGCAACTGGTCACATTACATTTACAATCAGGAAGCAGAGAGTGACGAGTGCTTGTGTTCAGCTCTACTTTTTTTGTTTATATAGTTTAGTATCACAACCCTGGGGATGGTACCACTTTATAGTGGGCGGGTCTTCCCACCTCAATCAACCTGATCAAGATAATCCCCCGTAGGCCTCCCCAGAGGCTAATCTAACCCAGATACTTCCTCATGTTATGCCTGGATACTTGTCTTCTGGTGATTCTAGATCCTTTCAAACTGACAGTTAATACTAACCTTCAAATATGGGATTGTACTACTTGGATGCAGGTGCCGACTTGACAAATGAGGACTGTGCTGGGACACATTTGTGTAGAATTAATAGTTATGGCAAGCTCTGAGCAAGTCTGCAGAGATTGATTGATGGGAGAAGACCTAGCCCACAACAAATGGGACCATTTCTTGAGCATCTATCCATGATAAAGGGAGCTGGTAAATTTGCGTTCTTTGGCATACTTGGACAGATCCACTGTCTGTTAAGGGAAGTCTGGCCCCCTCTCAGCAACCCTGTGGAAGTGGTGCAGCCAGTTTCTTTGCTCCTAATATTGATATGATCTCTTCTGTCAAGCTGAATTAAGAACTGTAACTGGACAATTGTAAGCCAAAATAAACCCCCCTTATTCCTTTTTCCCATAAGCTATTTGGTCATGAATTTATCAGCAACATGCAGGCAAACTTGAGACAGAAATCTCTCTCTCTCCCCCTCCCTCTCCCCTCCCCCTCCCTCTCCCCCTCTCCCCCTCCCTCTCCCCCTCTCCCCCTCCCTCTCCCCCTCTCCCTCTCCCTCTCCTTCTCCTTTTCTCCTCCTCCTCCTCCTTCTCACTTTCCTTCCTTTCTCTCTCTTTCTTTTGAGACAGGACCTATGTAGCCCAAGATAGCCTCTGACTCCACTCTCCCATGTGCTGGGATTACTGGTGTGTGCTATCTATGACACATGACTTCCCCCTTTTCTCACTTCTTTTTTTTTTTATACATTTTTATTATTATTTCCGATCATACAAACTTAATAGGTACACCAGTTCCCTCCCTCCCTCCTCCTCCCCCCCCGAACCCCCTGCTCCCCCTCCCCTCACCCCTCCCTCACCATCCCCCAGTGCCTCCCTCCCCAATTCCCAGAGAGTCCTTTATTGTGCATGCCTGACTCTCCTCTGGGCCCTCCTGTCCGGTGACGTACAAGGACCCAGTGGCATTTCCCTGAACCCTTTCCTGTGTTCCCCTTAAGCATAGGAACACTACTGTGGCTGTCAATCCCTTGCCTCCAAGGATCTTGGTGCCTTTAGCAGATGCTAGACTTTGTGAGGTCAATAGTGTGTTGGACATTGCACAGGGCATGGAAAGTCCAATTATGATTGCTTCGGCCCTAACTTGTGTGGAGAATCTTGCAAATCATTGCTCCTCCCATCCTTTTGCTCTTACAATCTTACCGCCCCCTCTTCCGCAAATGTCCCTGAGCTTCAGGATGGGGAAAGATTAGTCTGGCCTAGTTCTAGGTGGTTGCTATAGAGGCTCTGAAGTTCTGGATTGTGGTTTGTTGATTTTCTTTTGCAGTTTTGTTGCTCCTGCAATGCCCTTCACTCCATCCTGATGGGCATTGTATGTCACCCCCTGGCCAGAGACAAAAAGCTGTTAAACTGGAGTCTTGTTATAAGAGCACATTCAAGGGTAGATGTAATAAAAGTAGGAAACCTCAGTGAGGGAGGGGTCAATCACCCATTTGCAAAATGGTTACTTTTTATCTGCCAGACTATATGCCCTCCCCTTCTGGTGAGATCATACCCCCCCAGTTGTACATGATCAGGACCGAACGTCTGTGAACTTAACCAGGTGTCACACTCCCTTTTCTCACTTCTAACAAAAAAAAAAAAATCATCAGATCTCTGCCTGAGTAGCTCTTCAGAAACAAATCTCCTATTTTAAAGTAAAGGCTATTTCACTCATGGATAGACAATCTGAAATTTGAGGTCAATTCATCCCATTTTGTAACCAGAAGCCATTTTGCTATTTGTTAGTCTTCCTTCTGTCCTGGGGCACCAGAGGGGAAGAAAATCTCTCTCATGAGTGACAAAATTGGAATAAGGATTATAAATGACAATAGTATCAGTGTTTAAGTTTCCTATATTTGATAATGGTACTACGGTTTTCTCTGAGAATGTCCTGTACTTAGGAATTGTGCACTGACATATAAAGAGTACAAAAGCATGATAACATAATGTGCCCAAATATTCAAAGTTATCCAGGTGTGGATAGATAAATAGAAATTCTTTTGTTCTCTTCTTTGCAATTCCTCAATGATTTGGAAATAATTTTTAAACACAAGTAAATAAAACTATTTATGATTGTTCCTCAAAGACTGAGACAGCTTACTACATTTGCTGCTCTGGTTCTCTTTTTCACTCATTCGTTTATTCCTTATTCATTCATGCTTCAACCAGTATTAACTGAGCACTCTTCCATATAGCTCAGAACAAAGATGATTGATTCTATCTGGTCTCATGGAACTTAGGAAGCACTTGTGAGTAACCTAAGGAAATCAAACTACTCAGAAATAGACTTTTCTAATAAGAGGTATATGAAGAAAGAATGAGTGTGGGCAGAGGAGTTTTGAGTGTGTCTACCAGAAGGCTCTGAACCTGACAAATACCTCTGGCATCTAAAATTGTAAGAATCCAAAGGGCAGTGAGTCAGAGATTGGCATTCCTTTATGAAAAATCTGTCAGCTGCTAGGAAGGATTTGTGAGTCCAGTTGAGCAGCACTTGACAACTTGCTCTATTTATCTGCTCCTTTAACATGTCACAAACCACCAAAAGGAAATTACCTGGACTTGAATGACAGCAGCTGTGTACCAGATAAATTACTGTGAAACTTGAGTGTTTGGGAGTAGGTTAAGATAAATCAATAGCGAAAGTCTAGCCATCTCTTTGGAAGATTTGTGAGTGCCTTGGAAGCCAGGGCCTCCTAAACTTGCAATATCTTTCTATTTACATAGATTTTATTATTGTTTTTATTCTTTGACAGTTTCGTACATGAATAAATGGATTTAAGTCGTTTCACACCATATTTCCTACTCCCATCCCACTTCCTTCTCCCACTGAAAATTACTGCTTCGCAGCCAGTCTTCCTCCTACCTGCATGTATTTTTGTGTGTGGGGCCCACAGAGTTTCCTCAGGGCTGCCTGAGCACTTGCAGGAACACAGATGGTACATTGCAGGTATGCCACTGAGGAAAGCAGCTCTCCTTCCCGCAGCCAACATTAATCCTCGATAGTCCTTCGAGGAAGTGTGGTGCCTTATGAGGTCTTCCCCCATCCATGATGAAATGTTGACAGGCCCAATCCTAGGAAGGTCTTGTGGAAGGAAAAACAGCTGCAGTGAGTTCATGACTACAACTTCCCTGTCATGTCCTGTAGACACTGTTAGGCAATACCTCACCTAGCCCTCTGGCTCATAATACTGACCCCTCTTACATGATGTTCCCAGTCTTGGGGTGGAAGTGATTTAGATATCCCGTCTTCTGTCATTTATTCTCTGCTTTCTGGCCAGTTGTGATTCTCTGATTCTTTGAGAAAGGAAGGTTCTCGTGGAAAGCCTGAGAGCTGCATTAATCTATTAGTATAAAGATAAGTATTTAAAAGGAAATTTGATATTGTGTCCCCATACTAAAACAACAGTTTGTTCCCCTTAGGGCCTATGACCTCTCCATCCACGGGTTTCTGGCCTGGTTTACAGTACCATACATGAGTTTAGGGGTTTTCATCTCATTCAACAGTGTTTTGTGGTTTTGTTTAGAATTTGATCTTTTATTGTTAAAGAAATTAAATATTGAAATGCCATATGACCCTGCTATTCCACTTTTGGGTATAACCCCCCATACAGCAGAGATTCACCTTGATTGCACAAGCACGACCATGTTCATAGGAGCACTGTTTACAATAGCAAAGTCATGGAATCAACCCAAATGTCCAACAGTTGACGAGTGGATAAGGAAACTGTGGTACATCTATACAATGGAGTACTACTCAGCCATCAAAAATGATGAATTACTGGAATTTGCCAGGAAATGGATGTCATTAGAAACAATTATATTAAGTGAAGTATCCCATACCCAGAAAATTAAGCGCCGTATGTACTCCCTAATAGGTGGCTCCTAGTACCAAACCCACCCATCCCACCTTGAGACACTCATAGGTAAATCTATGTATTACCTACAGTAATTGCAAGGATTATGAACAGGAGGGATGGGGCTGGAGGGCCACACCAGAAAAAAGGAGAGAAGTGACCATGTTACAGTAGAGAAAATAAGCCTCCATCAAGGACTGCAAGAAAGTAATGTGACACCTAGTTAAGTTCACAATTCGTTCCTGATCATTTACAACTAAGGGGGTATGAACTCACCAGAAGGGGAGGGCACATAGTCCGGCAGATTAAAAATTAACCATTTTGCAAATGGGTGATTGACCCCTCCCATTGCCAAATGCCACATGACCCTGAGATTCCACTTTTGGGTATAAGTATTACATCTACCCTTGAATGTGCTCTTATAATAAGACTCCAGTTTAACAGCTTTCTGTCGCTGGCCAGGGGGTGACATACAGTGTCCATCATGATGGAGTGAAGGGCATTGCAGGAGCAACAAAACTGCAAAAGAAAATCAACGAACCACTATCCAGAACTTCAGAGACTCTATATCAACCACATAGAACTAGGCCAGACTAATATGTCCCCATCCTGAAGCTGAGGGACATTTGCGGAAGAGGGGGCGGTAAGAGTGTAAGAGCAAAAGGATGGGAGGAGCAATGATTTGCAAGATACTCCACACAAGTTAGGGCCGAAGCAATCATAATTGGACATTGCATGCCCGGCGCAATGTCCAACACACTATTGACCTCACATAGTCTAGCATCTGCTAAAGGCACCAAGATCCTTGGAGGCAAGGGATTGGCAGCCACAGTAGTGTTCCTATGCTTAAGGGGAACACAGGAAAGGGTTCAGGGAAATGCCACTGGGTCCTTGTACGTCATCGGAGAGGAGGTCCAGAGGAGAGTCAGGCATGCACAAGAAAGGACTCTGGGAATTGGGGCGGGAGGCACGGGGGGATGGGGCGGGAGGGGAGAGGGGAGGGAAAGCAGGGGGTTCAGGGGGGAGGAGGAGGGAGGGAGGGAACTGGTGTACCTATTAAGTTTGTATGAGCTGAAATAATAATAAAAATGTATAAAAAAAGAATTTGATCTTTTAATTAACTTTTTTCCATAAATATTTTCTTTTTTGACAGTATCATAATGACTGTCTTAATTGTATGTTTGGGTGGTCTATTTATTGCTAGGGTATGGGAACACAATTGCTAGGGTATGGGAACACAATTGATATTACATAATGGTTTTGTATTTCATAATGCTGCTGAACTCATTTACTAATTCTAATAGTGTTTAGTCATCAACATGAGTTCTCTTCTTCCTTTCTTCCCTCCTTTACTTTTTCTTTCTACTTTTGTTCTTTGAGACAGAAATTTATGTCATCCAGACTAACCTTGAAATCACTATGTAGCCAAAGATAATATTGAATTCTTTTTTTTAATATTGAATTCTTGATACTCTGTTTCTGCTTCTTGAGTGGTGGGATTACAGATGTTCACCATCATACACAGCCACATAAGGTTTTCTATATAAAAACTACATCATCTAAAAGAATAGAACAGGTTTTGATTTATTTTTCTATCTATATGCCACTTAATTCTTCTTCTTGCCTTATTGTCCTGGATAAAACTATCAGAACAATGTTGACTACAAGTGGCTATTCCCGAGGGTCTGTGGCACTCACAGGTTATAGTGTTAGTTTGTTCTTCTGCATTTCCTAATTATCTACTCTTGGATATAATCTTTAAAATTTTTTTAAAGATTTTGGTTTTTTTTTTTTCTCTTTCATCTTTTTATACATGTTGGGGTGGATGTGTAACACTTTAACTTTTGGGCTTTCATTGGTATTAGTAGAGATTTTTCTGCATCTATGTACTATTTTAATGGTCCTTCCCCACAAATTTTGATATGAGTATTTTCATCATTCTGTTAAAAATATTTTTCATTTCTATAATTCATTTTTTCTATGACCCCATCAGGTATTATTTCTGAATGTGTATGTGTTCTTTTCCAAATATAGTGAGATTTTTTTTCCAGTTAACTTTCTGTTACTGATTTTAAATTTATATTGTGGTCAGATTTCAAGTTTTTTGTAAATACTCTGTATATGTGTGATGCAGTAGTTGGTTACAGTATTCTATACCTTAGAAATTATTATTGCATGAAGTTCAAAAATTCGTTATTTATACAGACATTTTTGACTCCTTGATCAGCTACTGAGAGTGGTGTGGTAAGACCTCCCACAATACTTGTATATTCACATATTTCTCATTTTAGTATGTTAATTTCCCTTTTATATTGGGTTTTTGGTTTTGGTTTGGTTTGTGTGTACCTGTGTGTGTGTGTAGAAGAGGGCACTGTGTGGGCCTGTGGAAGTCCAAGGATGACATCAGGAATCATCCTTAATTACTCTACCTTCTTTTTGTCTTGCTCTGGGATTTCCCAGACGATGCCTTCAAAGGTTGGAAGTATAGGCTAATGCCATTTCTGCCCAGCCATTTTTACTTGCTATCCGAGCTCCAAACTCAGGTCCTTCTGTTTACCAGACAGAGGCTTAACCTCTGAGTCATCTCTTCAGCGCTGAGACTTTGTTGTAAGTGTTGAATCATTTCAATTTTCTAAGCTTCCTAGTGAATTGAACTATTTATTATCAAATAACTTTCAATATCACTGATACTTTTTGTATTGTGCTTGTTGGAGCTTTTTATCTTATAGATATGATAATAACAAGACAAAAACTATGCAAGATTTCTACAAATTTAGTGTATATATTGTTTGTTTGTGAGAGAAAGTGTACATATGCATGCCATGTTTCATGGGTGGAGTTCAGAGGGCAACTTTCAGAAGTTGTTTCTCCCTTGCACCATGTGGGCTTCCAGGGATTAAACTCAGGTCACCAGGTCTGAGAATAAACACCCTACCCACTAAGCTATTTCACTATCCCTATCCATTGTGTATTATTTGAGTGATTTACCTTTCTCTTTTTACTGTTAGCTTATGTCTGCAATTAGATTTTAATCTGTCTCCTTTAAACAGCACATACTTCTATTTTTCCATTTGAAAATAATATTTTATTGCTCTTGTGAATTTACAAAAAAGAGGATCAACATTTACAGACTGCTTACTTAGTCTATACTAAGAATGCAAGAGGTAAGGCCTTAGGCAATGACTGTGCACCGTTTGTTGCCAATTCCTCTAGACTTGGCAATGGTACCTCCAGAGGACTGAGTTCCTTGCATATTGTTGTGATATACTTAGGTCATTTGTACTGGTGTTTATTAATCCCACTTTGATGACATTTGCTCTTTGTTGTTTTTTTCTGCATGCATGTGTGTTCACAGGTGAGCATGCACACGTGTACACAAGCTTTTGGAAACCAGAGGTTAATGTCAGTGTCTTCCTCAGTCACTTTCCACCTCAGTTTTGGGAGACAGGCCCTCTCACTGGACCTGGAACTCACCAATTCAGCTAGACTGGCTGGCTAGCAAGCCTCAGGGATCTGTTCTTACCTCCCCAGTACTAGGGTTACAGGTGCATACTGCCATACCCAGCTTTTCTGTTTACATACCTATGTGGCAAGCACTTTACCAGTTCAGCCCCAATACTTATTTTCTAACTTGAGTGTTTAGTTTGTAATAGAATTATTGTTATATTTGAGTTTAAAGCTATCGTTTTATCATTTGCTTTTATTCATCCCACCTATGCTTCTATCACTTATTCCTTCCCAACAAGAATATTGATGATGTGGATATGACTCAGCAGCCTGCTTAACATGCACACTCATGAAGCCCTGGGTTTAATCGCCAGCATTGAAATAAACAAGTTGCATAAAAATTGGCAAAATTTAAAAAAAAATTGGCAAAATTTGTGTTCAGTTATTCAAAAATTTCCCCTCTTTATTAGTTTAGAAATTTATATCCTTTCATTGCTAGTTTAATAGTTATATTACATTAATTGATATGCATATAATTACCTTATTGAAGTGTAATATCAATAAAGACCTAAGTCACTTCTGATATTATATGACATTCTTTTAAAAAGTTCAATTCTATTTATGCCCTTTGTGATGTTTTTCTGTATTGCATGGTAGTTTTTCAGTTAAAAAAAAGTATAGATACTTTTATCTATGTTCTTAGGTATTTTGTGTCACTTCTTTTGCTCTTCATTCTTTTCTAGGCTTTATTATTCTGAGATCCTTTTACTCCTAAAGTATATCTTTAGAATTTCCATCCGTGTGATATACTGATGAAAAACACTCAGTTTTGTTGGATAAAAATACATTGACTTTCTTTCTGAGTATTTTCGTGACTGGTGCTGCTGTTAAGGTGTCAGATTAACATGGACAGAGTTCCCATAAGCATCTCTATTCAGGCTTTGACTTCGGATGAGTCAAGTCCTAGTCAAAAGTGCCCATTAGCACTCAGCTACTTTGATGGAATCACGATGCTTGTCTCAGTAGGACTGCCGAGATCCTTATGAGAGATAAAGGATGGAAAACTCCTGCCTCCGAGCACAGAGGGAGCCAAAGGTAATTATTACTTCTCCTGAAACTTTACTTCTTAACTTTCAGGATTGTGAGGTTGCATTTCTAAAATTGGAGAATAAAGTCTGGTCTCTTTAAAGGCATCAGAACCAGAATCCTTGCAATTGGAAACCTTTTCAGCCTAGTCCTCCTACAACTAGGGGCCAAGGATAAGATATACTCTATATAAAACTGAAGCCACTTTAACAAACATTCCTCTCAGCCCTACAGGGGAGGTCCTAGTATTGTTAGGGTGATCTAATTCAGAATTCTTTACACAATCCACTTTTTGTACTTAATTCTGACATCTAGTCTTTGTCTTCTTTGCTGCCAGCAGGAACCACTGCAGATCAACTAATCTGGTGGCAAAGTCAATTTAAATACAGAACAAGATTCTACTTAGAGGCCAAGATTAGTTATCATGGCAATGGAGTGCAAGAGTCTGAAGAAAACCCACAAACTACTGGCAAGCTCATGCGTGGGATCAGCCACAACCGGTCTTCTTGGCACCTCCAACACAGTCTTGCTCCTTCTCTGGTGCCAGCGATGCCAAATCCAGCAGAAGAGAAGTTCTCTTAGGACCTGCAGAAGAGCAACCTAGCCAGCCATTCTCGAGTTGAGGAATAGAAGAGTTCTGTCAGTGGCAGAGGGTTATCATTCAGTGTTGTAGTCAAGTTGTGGTTTTTGCTTTGCTTTGCTTCGTTTGAGACAAAGTCTCACACAGCTCCTTGCTGTGAACTTGCAGTGAATGCCTAATCTTCCTGCCTACCCCTTCTGAGTGTTGCCTTACTATGACTTGCCTCAACTAGGTTTTATTTCACATGCTTCTTCAAATACTGATTGAAGGAGGATGATATCAATGAAAAGAAGATTGTACAGTTTAACTTACGGATGTTGACTGGGGAGAAGATGATCCAGGTGGCCCCAAGCAGAGGAAGTGTCTTTGTAAAAGTGAAACAAAGGCTGAGTCGGTGCACAAAGATGAGAATGAGACAATGTGAAGAGAGGCCAGAGACTGAAGTGATGAAGGAAGCCTCTGTCACCTGTCATCAGGCAATCTAAAGGCACACTTCCAATAGTTTGCCCATTCACAGACACAAACAAACAAGTACACATTAATGAATGCTTACAATAATAAGAAATCAACATTTTGTGTAGTATGTACCAATGATTAAAGCTGAGAATGGTGCTCATTTATTTGCCTGTAATCTCTGTACTCAGGAGACTGAACAGGAGGATCATCGTGAGTTTGAGGCCAGTCTGGGCCAAGAACGGCATTCTAGATTAGCCTGCACTACAACATTTGACCCTGTCTTGAAACACCAAAAAATCAAATAAATGAAAAACTGAAACAAAACAATGACAACAACAAAACCCAACTAATCCCTAACCACCTCCTCTTAGGGAGGATCGGGTATCTCTCATCAACCTCAAATACACTTCAGAGTGAACCACAGAACACAAAATTATGCCCTGGAACCCCTAACAAATCAGAATCCTCTAGAGATGGGATCCAGGAATCTACATTCCTAACATGATCCCCCAAATGGTTCTTTTTGTTCCCACACAGGTAAACGTCATGCTAGTCTGGAACTCTTGACGCCCCAAGTGCTATGATGACAGGTGTGGGACACCACATGGACCTCCAAAATTGCTCTATCTCTCTGCCCAGCTCCCTAAGCAATTCCCACATAGCCTGCTTTGCACCAGTGCCTGAGCATTGATTACTAATCAAAGACCTCCAAGTGTCCTCTGTTTATTGAACACTGGCTCTATGATATAAAGAATATTGGTGCAAGAGTAGTTGCCAATATCCCTTTCCCCCTTAGACAAAGTTAAGAAACTTTTACTGTTTTTTTTTCCTAGTTTTATGGGCATATTGAGTAATTATCCCTACCCCCTTCCCGCCTCCCTCTCTCCCTCTCTTCTCTCCCTCCCTCTCCTCCTTTCATCAATCCATCCCACTCCTTCCCGCCTTCTTGTTTGTCTGCTTCTATGAGTCCCAGGGTTCTCTCTGGATCATCTGCTCCAGTAGGTTTCAGGTCTTTGTGGTAGACCAAGTGGCCCCTCCCTGGGCAGACCCACTGACAGGGGCATTCCTTCTCACCTGTCTAGCCCTAGCCACTAAAGTTTCCACTGCATTTAATTATTTCTCCCGGGATCCTTGCTAGTCTGTGGGGGCATGTTGGTGAGTCATTGTGCAGGTCTAATAAGGACAAGTCTCATTGCAGTGAGTTTCTGGTTGCAGCAGCTCTGTCTTGAGTGGAATGTCTTCTCTAGCCTTGGATTACTCCATCTTTAGGCTTTTACAATCTAACGGCTCCCTCTTCCCCAAGTTTCTCTGAGCCTTGGGATGAGGAGAACCTAGGTTGACTCGATTCTGGGTGAGCATTGTAGGGTCGCTGGTACTCTGCATTCTGGTTGGCTGTTGTCATCTATTTCATTGCACTTCCACTGTGCTAGGCTGCACCCTGTCTGGTGGTTAAGATCCTCTCCTATCTAAAGATAAAATTAGAGGTATTTAGATGGAAGTTTACTCTTTTTTTAATACATTTTTTATTATTTCCGCTCATACAAACTTAATCGGTAGACCAGTTCCCTCCCTCCCTCCTCCTCCCCCTGAACCCCTTGCTGCCCCTCCCCTCCCTCCCCATCCCCCAGTGCCTCCCCCCCAATTCCCAGAGAGTCCTTTATTGTGCATGCCTAACTCTCCTCTGGGTCCTACTCTCCGATGACGTACAAGGACCCAGTGGCATTTCCCTGAACCCTTTCTCCTGTTCCCCTTAAGCATAGGAATACTACTGTGGCTGTGAATCCCTTGCCTCCAAGGATCTTGGTGCCTTTAGCTGATGCTAGACTTTGTGAGGTCAATAGTGTATTGGACATTGCGCAGGGCATGCAAAGTCCTATTATGATTGCTTCGACCCTAACTAGTGTGGAGAATCTTGCAAATCATTGCTCCTCCCATCCTTTTGCTCTTACAATCTTACCGCCCCCTCTTCCACAATATCCTTGAGCTTCAGGATGGGGAGAGATTAGGCTGGCCTAGTTCTATGTGGTTGATATAGAGTCTCTGAAGTTCTGGATTGTGGTTTGTTGATTTTCTTTTGCAGTTTTGCTGCTCCTCCAATGCCCTTCACTCCATCCTGATGGGCACTATATGTCCCCCCCTGGTCAGAGACAAAAGGCTGTTAAACTGGAGTCTTGTTATAATAGCACATTCAAGGGTAGATGTAATAAAAGTAGGAAACCTCAGTGAGGAAGGGGTCAATCACCCATTTGCAAAATGATTACTTTTTATCTGCCAGACTATATGCCCTCCCCTTCTGGTGAGATCATACCTCCTCAGTTGTACATGATCAGGCACGAACGTCTGAGAACTAACCAGGTGTCTCATTACTTACTTGCATTCCTTGATGGTGGCCTATTTTCTCTGCTGTAACATGGTCCCCTCTCTCCTTGTGTCTCGTGCAGCCCTCCAACCCCATCCCTCCAGTTCATAATCCTTGTAATTCCTGTATTACATAGGTTTACCTTTGAGTGTCTCAATGTGGGCTGGGTGAGTTTGTTACTAGGAGCCACCTATTAGGGAGTACATACGGCCCTTAATTTTCTGGGTTTGGGATACTTCACTTAAAAATGGATGTCATTGGAAGTTTACTCTTGGGTGTTTGTGATTAGTATTTGGACATCAGATCCTGTCTACTGTCAGTTTATTCCATTTCCACTGTTGATAGACTGCTTTACAATGCTGGGCCTTTGTGTTCCCTGTCATGGGGAGGGGGGTGATTAGAGGTTAGTTAGCAAGTAGTTGGTTACCTAGAGACTAACCCCACTCTCTACTGTGTCCTATTCCTGTTCTTCCCTCTCCTTTTCTTATATAGAAGCCTTTTTTTTTTTTTTTTAAAAAAAAAAAAGCAGTTTGCCCATGTTCATTTGTTTCTGCTCTTGGGATCTACTTGCTGCCCCCCTCCCCTTGCATTTGTGAGTACTGCAAGGGTTTCTGTTTGATTCCATCAAGCTGATGGTTTAATGCTTGGATCCATTTATAAGGGAGAACACACATTGTCTGTCTTTTTGCTTCTGGAATATTTCACTCAGTATTTCTTCCAGTGCCATACATTTACTGGCAAATTTCTTTAGTTCATCTTTCCTGATAGCTGAATAGTATTCCGTTCATTGTATATATCTACCATACTTTCATTAACCATTTAGTCTACTGTTGGACATCTTGGTTGTTTACATTTCTTTGCAACTGTGAAAAGGGCTGCTATGAACATAGTTGTTCACGTGTCCCTGATGCATGATACAGTGTTCTTTGGAATATTCCCGGAAGTGGTATTGCTGGGTCATATGGGATTTGGATTTGATTTCATCCAGGTGCTATGGTAAATAGAATGCATCTGACCTCAAGACACAAGATTAAACTAGGGGAGAATGGGGTGGGGGGGAGGAAGGAGAGATGAAGGAAGAGAGATAGTTACAAATTTTGAAATGAAATACAGATGAGCTCTCTTCAACCTTATGGACTTGATTACTTGCTCCTCCCACCTGTTGAGCTCGGTTCACCCCCGCCCCCACGCCACTGCCCTAGCCAAGTGTATTGTCTGCTGGGGTTTTGGTCCCCCTCAGGCTGTGCCAGGAGCTAGCCCCCACACTCCACTGATTGGCTACGCTGGTCCTTTCGTCAGGCTCGTTTGTCACACTGGGCAACTGTTAAGAGCAGTCCCCGCTGCCCTGGGAACTACGCTGCCTCCTTCCGTGGGTGGTCTTTCGGAGCATCGCTGACCGGCAGTTCGAGTGCTATAATGGCTTCGGACAGTCGGGTCATACTTCTCCTGCCGGACCGTGGGACCTAAAGGCAGGCTCCACAGCTGTAGAGTCGTGGAAACTGACGCTGGTCACCAGCGGAGCAAAGGTAAAGAAGGGGGACGAAATTCCCTGGCTGGGAGAGAGGGGAGCGGAAAAGCCCGCCAGCGCCCTGTAGATCCAGGCTCTGGGAATCGGCAAGCAAGCAAAGATCACTAACTTGGTTAGACTGCCTTGGGGGGGTTCACCTGGAAGCTATCCACTTGATGAGGGTGAGATTTGCCTACTCAGGGAAGAGGCGTGGGCGGGGTGGGGGGGCACCTGCGGGATGAGGAAGAAGAGATCGTGTTTGCCTGGAAACCCCTCTTGCATCTCTTTATGTTTTCCTGAGCACCGTGTGAGTGTGCGTATCCAACCCCTCTCCCCTTTCTCTGTGTGCAGCCCAGGAAAGCGAAATCTGAAGTTGAATTCCGTGCGACTGATCGGAGAGCTCCGTAGGCCGCTGGTGTGCCCCGGTGCGATGGGGGGAGGGTGTCATTTGGGATTGAATTCAGGAAGAGGAAGAGGGGATTGTCTGCCTGGCAACATCAGGGAGAAGGAGGGGAGGGGGTAACAGGAAGACTGTTGAAGCTGTTTCTAACTTTATGTTTCCCTTCGCTCCTTGACCGTGGTACAGTCTCGACGCCCTGAGCACCCAGATTTACGACCCTCCCCCTCCCCCCGCCACTGCCAGTGGAGGAGTTCAACCGTACCAGAGAGAGAGGCTGGAGATAAAGACGCCCTGCAGTCTCCCAGCTGCTGTAAGAACCTGAGAAATCATGCGGGAGGGGGGCTTGGAGAAGGGCTTGTGGTTGAGAGCAGAGATCAATAAGTTAATGAGGTCTTAATTTTCTTTCCACGAATCTGTGACCACTGTGCTTTATTTTAAGAGCCTGATATAGTTCATCGCGTTGTTAAACCTAGATTTCGAAGCAACAGTTGTTGCTCCCATTTGAAGGATTCGTGGGAGGGGGTGGATGTGACTGCAGAAAGACACAGGCTGTAATTGCATCTCCTCAGGGATATTTTTAGGGCAGTGGACAGATATAAAAAAATGCCATCTATTGAGATAAGAAAAGAATACACCTGTTACCTGCTCTTAATAACTGGCATCCCTCCTCTTTTTTTTACCAGCTCCTTCTGAATTTGGAGCCCCCACCACCGGGACTTCAGATTAGCCCTTTCGACCCTCAAACTCCCAGAGCATCTTGTATTAAGATAGCCTGTTGTCTTAGGACATGGCTAGCATCCTCTCACAAATGGGCAACTGCCAGGAGCAGAGTGCTGCCTTGCCACCATGGGCCCATTCCATGCTGAGGTCCTTGGGGAGGAGTCTTGGTCCTTTAATGGCTGAGGTCCCTGGGGAGGAGTCTTGGTCCTTTAATGGCCAACATGGCAGAAAGAAACATGAGGTTGTTTTCTGGGAGGGCAGTGCCAGCCCAGGGGGAAGAAACCTTTGAAAACTGGTTGATCCAAGTCAATGGGGTCCTGCCAGATTGGAATATGTTTGAGGAGGAAAAGCTCAAGCGCTTGATGAAGACCCTTAGAGGCCTAGCCCTCGAGGTCTTGCATCTGCTCCAGGCCGCCAATCCCAACCTAAACGTGGCAGATTTTTTACAGGCAATGAAACTAGTGTTTGGAGAGTCTGAGAGCAGTATAAAGGCCCATGAGAAATTTTTGAACACTCTGCAGTTGCAGGGAGAGAAGCCATCCCTGTATGCCATCCGCTTAGAGGTACAGCTACAGAATGCTATTCGAGCAGGTGTCCTTGCTGAGAAAGAGGCAAACAGGACCCGCTTGCACCAGTTTCTTGTAGGGGCTGAGTTAAGTGGGGACCTTCGCTTCAGGCTTAAAAGTCTTCTCAGGCTGTATGCAAACGAGCAGGAGCACCTTCCTGATTTCCTAGAGTTAATCAGGATGATAAGGGAGGAAGAGGATTGGGATGATATTTTTACTCAACGGAAGCGGCACAAGAGATGTGAGTCAGTAATGGTGAGGGAAGCCAGCCCTGTGACATTTCAGAGCTCCCCACCAATTGTGATTGGTGGTGCTGACTGCAATGTGATAGAAATCAATGATTCCCCGGATGACTCAGATGAGGATGTGATCCTGGTGGAGTCTGAGAACCTTCCTCTGTCACTATCCCCAAGTGCCCTTTCCTTCCAGGGCAGGGCTACATCTCAGGACCAAGTATTGGTTATTGAGTCCCCTGATAATTATGGGGCTCCATCTGCTTCCACCAGTGGTGCTTCTGGGTGTAAGAACAGTAATCCTGGGGATCTGCGTAGAAGCAGGCAGCGGAAATACACAGCCTGCTGTTCCCATTGTGGTGAGGAAGGCCAACCCAAAGCAATTTGTGACAATAAGAACAACAAAGCCCAGGCTTTTGAAAACCTGATCACCACCCTGAAGGAGCTGACAAAGGCAGAGGAGGAGCTCCTGGAGGAGACCACTGGTGAGCCCAGTGACCCCTCTGAGGCCCAGTAAGATGCTAGCCTCCTTACCTACATTCAGAGCTCAATGATGGAAGAGCTGTGGGGACATACTTCTAATTGCATGAATACATCCACAAAACGGCTTTCTTTAGGGGTGCAGAAAAGACCTTGTATACCAGTACTGTGGAGGGAGGTGGCCTGCCTTTGGCCTTGTTCCCTCTCCTGCTGCCTAAGAGTCTGTCTTCTATGTGCGTCTGTTTCCTTGATAGTTTTATTCTCTTTGTGAAAGTAATAGTGTTTATTGTTCTTCGTGTAATAAAGAGAATTACAAAGAGATGTACAAATTACCTGCACCCCGTCTAATAACAGCGCTTTGGTGAATGTCCTCCATATTTCTCCATGCCTGTGTTCCCAGACAGCTGTGTAAATAAAAGCAATCATATATAAGTGTTGTTCTATATGCTGTATTTTTCACCAAAATATACCTTGTGGACTTTTATGACAATAAATACATACATATATTAGCATATATTTTAATGTCTCTGTGGTATTATTTTAGGGAGAAATGAAGGAATTTTTAAAAAATGCAATGTGATGCTTTAGAGGATTGGGGTTATACTGTGGCTTTTTAAAAATCAAGCTTGATTTTTGCAAATGAGTGAAAAAAACAGGCCTGATGATAGAGGCCTGTAATCCCAGCTACTTGGGAACCTGAAGCCGGAGGATCTTGAATTCAACTGCAGAGTGAATTCAAGGTCAGCCTTGGTAACTTAGTGAGATCTTGTCTGAAACTTAAAATAAGGATTGGGGCTATAGCTCAATATATTTGAGCTATATATCATATCATACCACATGTCCAGCATGCATGATTCCCTTGGTTCAATTCCCAGGGCACGCGCGTGCGCACACACGATACAAAAGAAGAAATGGAGTGAAACCCCCCTAAATCAAAAGTTCCCTCTGCCACAACTTTACCCTATAGAGCCACATTATGGCCTACAGTGATAGACATTGATCCATTACTTTCTTCTTCAAGAAGATTCTGTTGGGAGAAGAAGTCTGGTTGTGAAGTAGCCCAACATGGGGATTCCAGAAGTTTCATTTCTGCTCCTTATGGGAAGGGGTACTTCTTCTGGGTAGACCTCTTAAATTTCTGCAATTCCAGGCGTCCTAGTCTCTTTCATGGCCTGGCACCACCCTCTGCCACTTCTGTGATTAATGAAAGAAAGGCAGTTGCTCTTAGCTCAGCTCCAGCAGGCTCTGCCCCTGACAGTACCCAAGCCTTACCCTGTGAAGTCTGATAGCCTGTGCTCCAGGATGCAGGTAGCCCAAGAACTCCGAACTCCAAACTCCATTCCACTGCAAGGTTGCTTCCACTTCAATATTTTCATGGAAAAGGAATGGATAGCAGTGATTTGTGAGGGCACATGAAAGAATCTGGGAATCAGAAAGCCAGGAAGCCCTACACACCAATTTAGTAGAGACTGGACAGTATTTACGGGGAAAGTGAAAAAAAAAAAGGAAAAAGGTCCTTTCCAGGAACCTGCCCCTCAGAGGTCCACCCTGTCCCACCTCCTGGTCCCAAATTGAAGGTACCTTAGGTACCTAAGTTCCTATTCTCTGTGAGCAGGACAGGGCTGGGGTATGTCTGGGAATGATCACATAAGGTAGAGAGTGAAATGTATTCATGGATCTGAAACCCTGAGGAAATTTGTCATGTAGGATATAGGGGCTCTACAGACCTCCACAGAGCTGATGCATCAATAGAGAAGCCTGTATGGATCAAGGGACAGGAGCTGAGCTCACAAGGACCAGGAAGATTTCCATGGAGATGGACAGGAACAGGATGCCTGGTAGGAATCGCAGATGGGTTTCATGCACAACTCTGGGCTGCACTGCATCAAGAATAGCACACACTGGAGATTCCAGATGGGGTAGTAGAGTTCTAATTATGCTGGCACTTGGTGAGCCACTCAGAGACAGGAAGCCCATGCTTAGGCCTCTAGGGAGTGGTGAAAGTCAAGGGCAAGATGAAACGTTCCCTGGACCCAGAACTTGGCTGAAGTACTTCTTTTTGTCCCAGAAACACCTCGATTCCTTGCTTCTTGCTCCTACTCCATTCATGACCTTTACAGTCTGTCCTGATGGCCCCCACCATCCCTGCTCCCTGGAGCCACACTTGTCTTTTGGTGACAGGTGTGAAGGATCAGCTGTCTATAAGTTGCCATGTTCCTCCTCTCCCAGCATTCAATGTTTTCATTAAGCCTTGGCCTCTTTAAATCTTGTGGCCAGAAGGAAAATGGTAAGAACCAGTGCCTCCAACCCTTCAGCCTTGAACTCAGTCAGGAACAAAAACTCAGGCCACCCATATGGCTCAGAAGGTAAGGCACCTGCTCTCTAACCTGGCACCTGATTTCAACTCCTGGAAGCCCACATGGTGGAAGGAGAGATTGACATCCAAAAGTTGTCCTCTGACCTTGAACTGTACACCATGACATGCATAAATGTGCTTTCTCTCTCTCTCTCTCTCCCTCCCTCTCTCTCTCTCTCTTTCTCACACACACACACACACACACACACACACAAGTAGAACAAGACTCAAAGTCAAGTCTTTTTTTCCCCATTTTAAACATGATTTTATTTTAATTGTGTGTATGGCAGGTGAAGGTGGTATGTATGGTACTTAGTATTCATCTGAGGATGTATCATGGTATGAATGTGTGTTGTCCCCACAGGCTCATGTATTTGCATCCTTCCTGTTGTTAATGTAATGTTTAGGAAGATCATCACAACTTAAGAAGGTGGAACCACCTCACAAGGAGGTGGACCTTGAGATTTTGGTGGTCCAGCCCTGATTTCTCTTACAGTCTGCTCTTGTTTCCTCTGCCTACATGATGACTGCTGTGACCTGAACCAGCTGCCTCCAGCTTCTGCCACCTGCATGTCTTTTCTACCATAATGGAGACTATGTCTCCCCTCTGAAACCATAAGCCAATAAATCTCCCCTTAAGTTGTGTGAGTGTGTGTGTTGTCTCATAGCAGCTGAAAGAGAAGACTTAATACAACAAGATTTGATAGTCTGACCCCACCCTCTCACAGGTATACTATAATGATGAGTGAACGCTTGCAGAATACTGAAGTGAATTTTTGGGGGGGCAGAGTAACACTGTCCCCACGTCATGTGTGACAGGTGTGGTGTGGCTTGTTTGTCCTCAGAAAATCTCTCTCTCTCTCTCTCTCTCTCTCTCTCTCTCTCTCTCTCTCTCTCTACCTACCTACCTAGCCAAGCCATTCCCCTTAGTAATAGATGGCAGTGATAGGAGAGAGATGTTGATCTCAGAGTGAACCAGAACCATCCCAGTACCTGTGGCTTTTTTAAAATCAAGCTTGATTTTTGCAAATGAGTGAAAAAAACAGGCCTGATGATAGAGGCCTGTAATCCCAGCTACTTGGGAACCTGAAGCCGGAGGATCTTGAATTCAGCTGCAGAGTGAATTCAAGGTCAGCCTTGGAGGCATGGTCAATAGCTGAAGAATCCTTTAAGGCCCACGTAGTCCTGTAAACCTGCCACAGCAGGGACAGGATAAGAAAATTCAGAGTCCACGATAACATAGGACTAAAATATTTTGCAGGTGTACGTGGCTTGATGTGGTATGGAAAGAGTTCTTCTTGTTTGGGCCTCAACTAAAAATCAAGGGATAAAATAGAGTAAGAAAACAATTATTGGGGGCTGGAGAAGTGGCTCAGGGCTTAAGCCTCTGCCTTGCAGGCTGAAGGTCCTGAGTTCGGATCCTAGAACCCACGTATAGACCGGGCGGAAGCGGGTGGGGTGTGGCCTGCATTTCTGGTCCTGGTATGGCGGAACTGTGAATCCCGGGCAAAGTAAACAGGAGGAGGTATAGGCGGTCCATGGTGGTTCCAGAAATCGCCCGTGGTTACACACACACACACACACACACACACACACACACACACACACACACACACACAATTGAATAAATAATAAATAATTTTTTAAAAAGAAAACAATTATCTACATAGCATGAAAGATATGGAAATACGTGGATCCATGATCACATGCTTTTATTTTTATCCCTTAATACTCAACGGGGAAAGATGGTGTCAATTAAAATTTCTTTGTCAGTTAAGGTATATTAAGTATTTATGGTATTCCATTGTTCTCATTTTCTATTTCAATGGAAATTTTGGTGACTTTTTAACATTGCTATAGAACAAAGAATCTATATGTCATCAAAGGGGGCAGCAGAGACAGCAGAACAGGTTCTTAAGGCCTTGTCCTGACAGGATGTATGGATCCCCAGCTATGAGAGTTCACCCCAGAGCTGACATTTGATATGGCTCTTGCAACTGCTTCCTTGGATTTGTATGGTGTTCAGCAGTCCCACTTTACAGACAAGGACATTAAGGCACACCCAATTATAATCACTCATCTAAGATCACACAGTCAATATGGGCTAGAGCTGAAATTGAACTCAGATCTGCTCTCCCCAAAATCAAAAGTCATGACTGTTGTACTATGAAGTTATCCCCAAAGTAATGGGATCAAATATCTGATCATTCTATTGACTATATCATGATATCAATTTCTACTTACCAAGGCATTTCTCATTTCTTTGATTCAATAAGACACACACAAAATGATCTTTGGGGGGAAAGACACAGGGGTTAAAGCCTTTGCTGCAAAAGCAAAGGGGCCTGAATTCAGATCCTAGATTCCACATAAAAAATGCTGGGTGGATATGGCAGCAGTCTGAATTCTTCTCTCATTTATTGTGCCATGATACTAGGCCCAATCTTGTGTAGGTATTGGGCAGGTGAGTTTGATCGTAATGTGTTCATGGTTGTATTGCTTTTATATCTTGGGATATAATGCTCCTCTTCCTAATCTGGTTCTCATATTCTGTCTCCTGGTGTACCCTGACATGGGAGTACAGGGGAACTTTGGATGTCCTGTTTATGGTCAGCTATTCCTCAGCTGCTTACTTTCTGCCCTTAGGTCAGTTGTGGGTCTCTGTATTGATCAATTTCCATTGACAGAAGTCTTCTTGGATGCAGGCTGAGAGGTGCATTATTTTATGAGTTTAAAGATAAGTGTCTGGAAGGTAGTGAGTTGTCACATCTGTTTGGCAAGACAATAGTTGTGGGTACTCCTTTTGGGCTTGGGCCTTCCCCAGGCAAGGGCTGTCAATCAGGTTTATAGTAATCAGACATAGTTTTCCTCCTGATGAGTACCTATCCCTCGCTTTTTACTGGCAGCAGTAATAAACTAGAATCAAACTAAAAATCCACATATATTAATTACATTTTTGTTGCTATGACCAAATACCTGATAAGATATAGAAGGGTTGAACCTGGCTGATAATTTAATGGATACAGTCCATCATGGTGGGGAATTTCACTGTGGTAGTGGCATGAGGCAGTTGATCACATTTGAGTCTGAGTCCAGAAGCAGAAAGAGGGTAGGAAATGGGTTCAGGCTAAGAAAGATCAAGGCCTACTTCTGGTGACCTACTTTCTGCAGCTAGGTCCCAACTCAAGGCCTGTCCCCAACTGGAGACCCAAGTGTTCAAACACTGGAGCCTGTGGGGGACAATTTGCATTCAAACTATACTACCACAAGTAAGGTTCCGCAGAATGTATTAGGCTGTATATGTGCAATGGAATGCTGCACATTTAAAAATCTGGGTATGTTGTCAGATCATACTCAGGACAAATGATGTGTTTTGTTTTTCTAGGAAAAGTCCCCAAGGACTGTGCCAGACCATCTGTATTATCGGTGACCTGCCCATGTGCTGTGCCACCGGGCAGGACCCTTCCTTTACTGTTAAAACCCTGGTCAAACTTAAGTATCATCTCACTTGGTGCACGTGACTCAGCCTTCCTTGATTCCATTAAAGCTCATTCCCTCTGCTCTGGGTAGTATTTATTGTTCTACAATAACTTCTGGTATAATCACCTTTCTTCTCCATTAGGCTTATAGCTTTGATGCCCAGCACAATGTTGGTGGGGTATCCTGGCACATATTCCAGGCACTCTCTCACCTCACATGTTTGTTCTCCCTGTTGTTTACTGTTCTCCAGTTAACCTTGAGACTTGATTTCTCACAATATTCCAAAGTGTTCCAGTGTTCAAAATGTTCCAGTGTTCACATGTGACCTATGAGACTCTGAATAGTTCATTAAAAACTGCACATCTGATCAGCTGCCCTCTCATTCCTACTTCCCTGCTTTATTTTCCTACTGCATGCCTCTCTTCTATAATCCAATACTACATAGCTAAACAATTCATTATTTTGTTTTTCCTGTCTCTTCTCATTA
This sequence comes from Typhlomys cinereus, assembly GCA_023101885.1. NCBI lineage: Eukaryota > Metazoa > Chordata > Mammalia > Rodentia > Platacanthomyidae > Typhlomys > Typhlomys cinereus. The sequence goes on along the minus strand of JALPQD010000236.1, from coordinate 3,405,218 downwards.
TAGGATAAACTCACCCAGGGTTGACATCCTCATCTTCTGAGCTGCTACAATTCTTGGAACATTATTGGTTTGTAAATATTTGTGGTTGCAGCAATCGAAGTGTTGGACACACAAATGACATTCATTGAATGGCAGTCTTTACTGCTGCCTCCCACCTGAAAATGTACTTCTGGAGAGGATATTGTCAGCAAGAACACAGGACATTAATGAGCTGACATACACCCAGTCGATAAGAGATCTGGGAGCTTTATTCTTGCTCTCCAAGACTGTCACATATTAATTACTTTTACCTTTCACTTTCAGAAGGGAAGAAAGTGGGAGATGTGTTTCTATGTAGTTTTACACATATGTCAGACCATCAAACTTAAGGTTTAAGGGTTTCTAATTTCTCATTGTTCCTTGTGCAATTATAACTATTAAAAATAACTGTCTTGAAATACATGGGTTTATGCAGTACTCTACTTTTTTCCTTCTATTAAAGAATAATCAAGAGTAACAATGATATTATTTTTCCATCAGTATGCTTTGAATATGTGAACAATGTATTGGAAATTTTCAATCCCATTTAAGAGAAAAGAAATATGAATGTTGCCAAAAGGCAGTAGCAGAACTGAAGTTATACAGCTGGGAGGCTCTAAAACCTTTGAACTTTGATCATATGATCCAAGTACAACTACTGATATTGCTTTGAAAACCTGAATGATAGTAGAGGGTCAATCATTGGGGAAGGGGTCATGGGCAAACAATAAATACTTGACTATGCTTTATGTATCAAGCACAAAGTAAAGGTGTTTGAAAAATCATAAATCAAAAGAAAAATGTTTCCTAGTGAGGGTATGATGGAGGTTAATTTTTAATATCACAGTGATCTAATTCGGGACCAAGAAAATATACGGAAAATCGAACCTTTTGTATCATTGATTCCTGGAAGTAAAGAAATGATGTGTAAAGCTGGGGATGTTCAACAGTTGGTTAATGTGCACGAAGCCCTGGGTTTCCAAAATCCGAGCATCACATAAAGAGGGTATGGAGGCCTATAATTCCAGCACTCGGGAGGTAGAGGCAGAAAGATCACAAGTTCAAGACATAGTGAGTTCAAGGCCAGTCTGTAATATGTTAGACCCTCTCAGGAACAAAAAAAAGAAAAAAGGAAAAAAAAGTACATATACATTTTCCTTCTCTGATATTTTGTTAAACTATTATATTAATGTTGTTAAATAAGTAATCCATATGTTATATGGTCAATATTTATAGTCATGAATATATGCAGAAGGTACAATGGCACATTTCTTTTAAATTTTATTTCTAACTCTGTGAATGTAGATACATGTGTAATTTGCTTTAAGATTGTACTCTCCATATAGTTTTTCACATATGACAAAATTGACTTTGTTCTTTTTCTAATAAACATAATAATTTCTAGAAAAAAAGGTTATTTGACAAAAAGTGGTAAAGGAATTAAAATCTGGGGAAGTATATAGATATAGCAATTAAGAGTATAAGGAAATAAAACCTTACTTACAGACACATCCTGTCTTGAGCAACTAATTAAGGAGTTATAACTGCCATTGTAGCCATTTGTTAGCACACAAGTAATATTTCACACTTCACACATTCAAGTCAAATCCTGACTAGGCTCCTGCCTAACTCCAAGACAGCTTATCTGACATCACTTGGTCAGAGTGCACGTTCCTCTTCTTGGACAGTGTCAGTGGCAATGGCCTTGTGGAGAAGCTCACAGGGGTTCATCTGGGCTCCTCAAGAACCTGGAAGCAGGCACACAGCTTCTCACCAGCCGGATGCTCCTACAGAACAGGGAGCAGCATCTGGGCCTCCTGGGAGGCATGTGCTGAGGGAGAGGTTCGCAGCCTTGAGTTGATAAAACTCTTCAGCAAGTTGAGTTGAACTAATGTCCTTGAAAACCACCTTAGGTTAGCCTCATTCGCATGTGGCAGTCTCGGGTCCCCCAAGACCGCCTTAGGGTTACCTCACCCATAGGTGAGCAGCCTTGGGATCTTAGCTGTCTAAACACATGCTGGCTCACAGGTTGGAGAAAGTACGGTTTGGGAACATTCTTGGTTTTTTACTTATCACATTGTGGAGGTTTAAAATATAATTGGCTTACAGACCAATGGTATCCTACCACTGTGGTATCCTATCATTATGGTAGAGTGCTTCAAGCAGGAGAGACAAGAGAATTGAGAGAAGCATACCATTTCCAAATTGAAGTCTTTGAGCTGTGGTCATGAGGTCTCAGCCTTCCTGGACCTCCGCACATTGATTTTTTAGGCTGCCATCACATACTGATAATGAATTATACTTTTTGTTTTACTAGAAAAAGCAAGAGAACCGATGCAAACTTGTCTGAAAATACACAAAGTAACATTAATACAAAATCTGAATGAACTAGGAGAAATAAATTTTTTTAATTGATATTCTTTTTTTAACATTTTTTATAATCCCCGCTCATACAAACTTAATAGGTACACCGGTTCCCTCCCTCTCTCCTCCTCCCCCCGACCCCCCTGCTCCCCCTCCCCTCACCCCTCCCTTCCCACCCCCCAGTGCCTCCCCTCCCCCAATCACCAGAGAATCCTTTAATGTGCATGCCGAACTCTCCTCTGGGTCCTCCTCTCCAATGACGTACAAGGACCCAGGAGCAATTCCCTGAACCCTTTCCTTTGTTCCCCTTAAGCATAGGAACACTATTTTGGCTGTCAATTCCTTGCCTCCAAGGATCTTGGTACTTTAAGTAAATGCTAGACTTTGTGAGGTCAATAGTGTATTGGACATTGCACAGGGCATGCAAAGTCCAATTATGATTGCTTTGGCCCTAACTTGTGTGGAGTATCTTGCATATCATTGCTCCTCCCATCCTTGTGCTCTTACACTCTTACCGCCCCCTCTTCCGCAATGTCCCTGAGCTTCAGGATAGGGAGAGATTAGGCTGGCCTAGTTCTAGGTGGTTGATATAGAGGCTCTGAAGTTCTGGATTATGGTTTGTCGATTTTCTTTTGCAGTTTTTCTGCTCCTGCAATGCCCTTCACTCCATCCTGATGAGTATTGGATGTCACCCCTTGGCCAGAGATAAAAAACTGTTAAACTAGAGTCTTGTTATAAGAGTATATTCAAAGGTAGATGTAATAAAAGTAGGAAACCACAGTGAGGGAGGGATCAATCACCCATTTGCAAAATGGTTACTTATTATCTGCCAGACTATATGCCCTCCCCTTCTGGTGAGATCACACCCCCTCAGTTGTAAATGATTAGGAACAAAAAGTCTGTGAACTTAACCAGATGTCTCATTGCTTACTTGTAGTCCTTGATGGAGGCCTATTTTCTCTGCTGTAACATGGTCTCCTCTCTCCTTGTTTCTGGTGTGGCCCTCCTACCCCATCCCGCCTGTTTGTACTCCTTGCAATTACTGTATTACAGAGATTTATTGTCGAGTGTCTCTACGTGCGCTGGGTGGGTTTGGTACTAGGAGCCACCTATTAGGGAGTACATATGGCACTTAATTTTCTGGGTCTGGGATACTTCACTCAATATAATTGTTTCTAATGACATCCATTTCCCGGCAAATTCCAGTAATTCATCATTTTTGATGGCTGAGTAGTACTCCATTGTATAGAGGTACCACAGTTTCCTTATCCACTCGTCAACTGTTGGACATTTGGGTTGATTCCATGACTTTGCTATTGTAAACAGTGCTGCTATGAACATGGTCGCACTTGTGCTATCGAGGCGAACCTCTGCTGCATGGGGGGTTATTCCCAAAAGTGGAATCGCAGGGTCATATGGCATTTCAATCTTTAATTTCTTTAAGAATCTCCAGACAGCTCGCCAGAGTGGCTGTATGAGCCTGCATTCCCACCAGCAATATAGGAGAGTTCCCCTCTCTCCACATCCTCTCCAGCATTTGGTGTTGTTTGTATTGTGGATTTTTGCCATCCTGAACCGGGGTGAGATGATATCTCAGTGAAGTTTTGATTTGCATTTCCCTGATGGCTAAGGAAGTGGAGCATTTTTTAAGATATTTGTTAGACATTTTAATTTCATCCCTAGTAAAGTTTCTTTTAAATTCCAGGGCCCATTTTTTAATTGGGCCATTGGTTTCCTTGATGTTTAGTTTTCTAAGTTCTTTGTGGACTCTGGATAGTAGAGCTTTATCAGATATGTGGTTAGTGAAGATTTTCTCCCATTCTGTGGGTTGCCTTTGAGCTCATGTTACAATCTCTTTATCTGAAGAGAAGCTTTTTAATTTCACAAGATCCCAACTGTTGAGAGTTGGTAGCAGTGACTGTGCCATTGGATGTTTGTTGAGGAACTGTTGGCCTAGCCCAATCAGCTCGAGGGAATTCCCTACCCTTTCAACTATGGTTTTTATAGTCTCTGGCCTTAAATCAAGGTCCTTGATCCATTTGGAATTAAGTCTTATACAAGGTGACAGATATGGGTCCAGTTTTAATCTTCTGCATGTGGAGATCCAGTTTTGCCAGCACCATTTGTTGAAGATACTGTTCTTTTTTCCATTGGATTTTTTGGGCTCCTTTGTCAAAGACCAAATGGCTGTATTTTTGTGGGCTTATATCTGGGTCTTCAACCTTTATCCATTGATCTGTGTGTCTATTTTGGAGCCAGTACCAGGCTGTTTTTACAACTATGGATTTGTAGTATAGACTAAGGTTTGGTATGGTGATACCTCCAGCAGTGAAATAAATTATTTAAAGAGATTCTGAGTATATTATTAGATTTCAGTGAATGGAGAAAACAGGTTTGGCTGGAGGTGATGGGTGTGGTAACCAGGGTAAAAGGGTGACATCACTATAGAATCATTTTGCTTCCAGCCACATCACCAACCACCTCACATTTACAATCACGGTTCCTTGCTCCATTAGGCCTGCCATTATGTGTGAAATGAAACAAGTGTGATGAAATCCCAGAAATATATGAGCCAGGAGACAGTGGAAACACAGTAAAGGGACTTAGAAACCAGTAAGTCAGGAATGGCTTCTCATGGGAAGTAACACTTGGGTCATAGGTCTAGTGTCCATAACAACTTGGAGCTCAAGGAAAGGCATCAGATCTCCACTCAGTCTGCAACCTAAGTATCCTACCATTATGGTAGAGCACCTCAAGCAGGAGAGACAAGGGGACTGATAGGAGGAGCACACCAGTTCCAAATTGAAGTCTTTGAGCTGTGGTAATGAGGTATCAGTCTTCCTGGATCTCCACAGGACCTGATAATTGAAGGCTTAAGCTCTGGGTATATTTATGAAGAAAGAATAGTTAAGTCAAGCCCTTGAGCAAGCCTGCAGGAGATGGATTGATAAGGGAAGAGCCATTCTCAGCCCTAAGGTGGAGAAGATGATGGAAGCTGGTTAGTAAACTGACATTCTTCAGCATATCTGGACAAACCTCCCTTGGCTTCTGGTATTGGTATGAACTCTCCTACCGGGCTGAACTAAGAACTGTAATCATAAGCCAAAATAAGTCATTTTGTTGTGAATTTATCAGCACCATGCAGAGTAACAGCAGTAGTGCCTTCAGAATTGTCCGCTGCTGGCACTTGGTAATCACTGGTATGTAAAAAACAAGTTTACTGGGGTATGGTAAGATGACTCAGGTGAGAAAGGCACTTGCTCAAAACATGGTGACCTGAGTTCCACCCTCAGAAGTCCACACATTGGAAGGGAAGAAATACTTCCAAAACATGTCCTCTGACTTCCACCCTTTGTACCATGGCAAGATATGATTGAGATGGATGGATCTCTTTCTCCTCTCTCCCACCCCCTCCATTTCACTAAGAATTTTTTTTTAAAAAAAGATGAATTTATAGGGTACGTGACAAAGCTCAGAGAGTAAAGTGCCTGCTCATATACCTGGCAACCTCAGTTCAGTCCCCAAAAACCTACATGGTGAAAGGAGGGAACTGACTTCCAAAAATTGCCCTCTGAGTTTCATCAGTATGCGATGGAATACATGTGCTCCTATGGTAGGGAAATGAAGAGATGCCCCTCTGAGGTTATGATTTTTTTAACTCTATCAGTCTCAAGAGAATTTACAAGGGGGTGCAAATCTAAAGGTCAGGGCTTAAACTGCCCTCTGCAAACACCAGATGTCCCCATGGTGTAGTTTCTTTTTTTTCTCCCACAAGCTCAATAGGTTATAACCCCCTTCCTTTTCCTTTCCCCTTCCCTCCCCAGTCGTCCCCATTGCACTCTCCCCCTCCTCCTTCCTTTCATCCCCTTCTTTCCTCCCCCTCTTCTTGTACCCCTGGAGCGTTCCCAAGGTGGAGTTTCTTAATAAATAACTGTCTAGAAAGGACTTTTTGATGCAAAAATCTATAACTACTCAAACACTGTTCACCACTCTTTTCACTTTTGGATTGACTTCTGTCCTTTAGCCAAAGGGTCCACTAGCTAGGGAATAAACATCCGCTCTTATTTGGCATTTGTCTAAAGTTTCATTCTGGCTGGTGCCCTACAATACTATCTGCCATCTCGAATTAAATAAAATCTTAAAAGAAAGATGAAGTTACTACTTATGTCAGTAAAGGAGTGTAGTACCTGCAAAAGCTTTAGCAGTGCTCCTGGCAGTAATAATTTATTGAGAAAGTTTGGCTTAAGGTCTTTCAATCACGGATTTGATGGAGATTAAGGATTGTGATACCAACCGTCTAGTACTTAAAAGCAGCAAGAAAATTTTAAGAGGTCCTTCAAAGAGTTTTAGAGTACAAATCTGTTGATATTGTTCATCAAAGAGTTGATGGATCTCTGGAAGATCATGTAAGGAAGACACTTTTTTTTTGAGGAGAGATGACTCATTTTATTACTCTTAATTTGACACTATCTTTCCTACTTTAGGTTCCAATTGCACAGAGCTGTTACACCCTCCCCCATTAACAGCTGAGCCCCTGGATGTGAAGAGGGTTGGGGGAAAAAAACAACAACCCACTAAGTTTGGGGGAAGGACAAGGTTGCATACCTCCCACACAAGGAAACAAGGACTCAGTAACTGCATATTGCATGTGAAATGAGCAATGCTCTTTCCACAGTGGCCAAATGCACAGTCTCTGGCTAGTTGGGGTTAATGATCGTTCAAAGTCTGTAAGAAGGCCAGCGATGGGGGTCACTAGGCATCATTCATCATGTAAAGGGGCTCCAACAGTTTGAAGCTGTGCAAAGTCCATGCAGTTAAGCTTCAGCCTCATCTTCCAGTTAGTTCATCAAGGAAACGCTCCTGGGCCCCCGTGTAGAAGGTGTAACCATAAAGAGCTAACACCAGAGCCCCGATGCCCAGGCCAGTCATGATGTTCCGGGTCTGCCGCTGTGGTAGCGTCTTTTGACACTGGGCAAGCTGCACCTGCCGCATAAACTGGATTTGCTCGGGAGTCAGTTTCTCCCGTGACAGGTCGATGCGCCGGGTGAACCGGGCCTTTACGCTCTTCGTATGGAGGGGGTCGCCAGCACCCGAGGCTGCCATCTTGCCGCTCCGCCTTTTTTGGAAGACTCATTTTATCTACACAGAGGAGTTCTAAAAATGTGGTATAAAGATATGAATGAGAATGAAGTAAAAGAGTCCTTTTATTGTTTAAGACAGGATCCCACATAGCCTAGGCTAGCCTTGAACTCACTATGTAGCCAAAGCTGGCTTTGAATTTCTCATCATCCTGTCTCTACCTCTCCAGTACTGGGAGTTACAAGTGTACATGACTATGCCTGGTTTAACAAATTCCTTTGTGTAGAGACTAAGATATGATTTTTGCTTCCAGGATATGAGGAACGGGCTCATTATAATTCTTCTATAAATCCATTTTCATGAACAATTCATTATAGATTTATTATATAGGGTCAAAATCCTTTCATTTCCCCAAATCCTGAAGAAAAGAAAAACGTCTAGTTTTTAGGTATTTTTGTGAGCCCTGGAAACAAGACAAACCGCTAGAGTTTCCTATGGGGACTTTGTTAGGTAGATACTATTTATATCTCCAGTTTATAGATTAGAAGACTGAGATTTCAGGAACATTATCGTCAACAACAAAATTAAATTGCCTTCTCTCCCCCTCCCACACAAGGAACCGGGGATCCAGGTTACCAGATAATTGTCCATTGTGCTATCGTGGGGGGCACTCTCCCTCTGGGGTGTAGGGGGGAAATGATGCAACCGAAGCCTTAGGACTCCACCCATCCAGGTGTTGCGATTTGAAGCAACTTTCCTGGGTATTGTCTGGGTGCCAGCCAAGCAATCACTTCCGCTGTACAGGCTTAAGACCCGCCGCCAGCTATTACCGCCAGTTCAATAATAGTCTGAGCCTTGACTGCTGTCAGCCAGACTTGGCTGCATAGGATTCGTGTGTATTCGGCGAAGCTCGGCTAGATTCGGCTAAATTCTGCAGGTTCAACTGGGTTCGGCTAGGCTCGCAAAGCACCGCTGCACTCGGCTAGGTTCGTCTGGAGTCGTTTGTACTCGGCTAGGATACAGCTGGTTCAGGCTCGGCTAAATTCGGCTTACTTCACCGAAGCTTGGCAAAACTTCACCAGGCTTTTCTAGGCTTGTTTGGACCCCGTTTGGACTCGGCTAGGTTCCGCTGGGCTCCGTTAAGGCTCTCCTAGGTTTGGCTGCACTCCGGAGGCTCGAAGAACACAGCTGTACTCTCAATCGGACTCGGTTGTACTGGGCTGGGCTCGGCTGGACTCGGCTAGACTCGGCTGGGTTCGGCTGGGCTCAGCTAGACTCAGGATTGGCTGGGCTCAGCTGCGCTCGGCTCGGCTACGCTCGGCTGGGCTCGGCTGGACTCGGCTAGACTTGGCTGGGCTCGGCTGGGCTCGGCTGGGCTCGGCCAGGTTCGGTTGGGTTCGACTAGGTTCGGCTGGGCTCGGATGGGCTCGGCTAGGCTCGGCTGGACTCGGCTAGGTTCGGCTGGGCTCGGCTGGGTTCGGCTGGGCTCGACTAGGTTCGGCTGGGCTCGGCTAGACTTAGCTGAGCTCGGCTGGGTTCGGCTGGCTCGGCCCGGAGATGGTCATGTGATCAGTATAACGCCTAGAATCGCGTGGTCAGTTTCGCGGGCGGGGGAAAAGCTGTTGCGAGAGGGGTGTTGCGTAGCTTGTTCTATCCGGCTGCTTACCTTCTCACACCGGAGGCCTTTGAATCTTTGTGGCTGCCGGAAGGTGGAGCTGAAGTAGCGAGAAAGACTGAACTTCGGGAGTGGCTCTGTGAGTTTTCGGGAATCAAAACTTCAGGAGGCACCTCTCCCTAACTTTATGGCGGCTTTTCCCCTTCCCGTAAACAAAGGAGGGATGGACGTTGGTCCAGATTTGCCTAGGTCGGAGAGCTGCCTAGAAAGGAGTGGGTGTAGGAGGTGGACTTTTGTCTCTTCGTTGATCTGGCTCTATATTGCTTTGTTTAATGTGGGATCTCCCAGGCTCTGGCTTCCCGGACCAGAAGTACAGGCCCCTGCCATTTCGCTCACCATTTCTGTTTTTGTGTGGGATGGGAATCAGAACTCAAGTCCATCTTGGGCAATTTTAGAGCAACCATGTTGGGAAGTTCTCTGAAAGTCTTGGAAAGCCATCACCCACTGTTAGAGATTACCCTGAAGAAACAACCCCTGTTGAGAAACTGACTTCCATCCTCTACAGAGATAAGGCAATCAACTTCCCACAACCCTTTGCTTAAGAAAGGATATGGAGATGAGTTCTCCATTACAGATAATCTTATCTGGAGGTGGGCACAAGATCAACTGGGTTGGGCCTCAATATGAGCTGACCAATGCGGAAAAGTCATTTTTCCTTAGCTTGCCTAAAGGTATAAATAATATCTGATCCTGGCAGCCATCTTTGGTTCCTGCCCCGAATGGTACTTCACATCTGAAGTCCATGAGTTCTTTTCCAGCTACATGTCCCTCATGGATTCCATGCCTGGTGTCCATGAATTCTCCAGGGTGCACTATCTCCTCTTGGCACTCCACGTTTGAAGTCTGTGAGTTCTCTTCTTTCTCTCCTCTAATAAACTCTACCTTAATCCTCTACATCTGTTCTGGTTTCCATTTTTTAACTCCGAATACAAGAACCTGGATACATACAGACTCCTAAAAGTGACCCCGCAACCCTTCTGCTTGGGTGGCAAAGTTTTTTTATTTACTTTTTTATTTTTGCATGTGTGTGTATGTCAGTTAGAAGGCACTGTGTGTCCTCGTGGAGTACCAAGGGTGACTTCCTGAATCATCCTGGATTGTTTCTACCTCCTTTTTGCTTTTGTTTCTACCTCCTTTTTGCTTTGTTTTAGGATTTTCCAGGCTCCACCCACCTGGGATCTGAACTCAAAATTCTGCTTGAGAGGCAGTCTTAAACTCTCAACCATCTCTCCAGTCCCTTTCTTTGCCATTTATCGGCTGTTGGACATTAGAATTCTTCTGCTTTCTGCTTATTCAGAGCATATGAACATTTTCATGTAGACAGTTTTTTTTTTTTCTGAATGTACATTTTCAGTTCTTGTGGGTATGCACCCAAGAATCGAATTACTGGCTCACATGAAAACTATTATGTTTAACTTTTTTGAGTACTTTTGGACTGTTTTCCAAAGTGACTTCACTATCTTCAACCCCCAGAGACAGATGAATGAGTATTCCAATTTCTCCTCTCTCCATCAATACTTTTATGGATTGCCATCTCATCATATTAATTTGCCCGAACTGAGTGACTTTGGTTGTTTGACTTGTCTAGTTGTACTCCATTTTAATGAATGGCTTTTAAATGTTCTAACATGGTCCCTTTGTGCAAGAACTTACAGTTTGTTAGAGAGATGGAAACAACAGACTTGTAAGTGATCTGATGGAACTAAGCAGGGGATATTGTGGGAACACAGCCTAGATAGGGCAGGGAGGATATTAATGAAGCCCGTCCAAGAAGTCAGTATGTTTCTGGTTTTCTTTCATTTATTTTTAATCAAAATTTTTCATATATATATATATATATATGGTTTTTAATTTCTTAGTTTTGTTTTGAGACAGTTCTATTGTGTAACTCAGGGTGGTCATAAGCTCAGCCTCCTGGAATTATAGGCATGCTCCACCTTGTACAGAAGTACATATTTTTTAAAGTCTAATAGTTCTACAAGATTTGTCTTTTTTAATTCAGATGAATCTATTTTGGTAGTTTAGGTTTTTCTATTTGAGGAGCTGCTACATAGATTTTCATAGTGACTTACCAAATTACATGCCTACTTACTGTTTTGAGTTTGGGACTCTATGGTGTATACATGTATATCAATGTTTATTGCTGTGTTATTGACAATAGACAGGAAACCGAACCAACCTAAGGTGTCTATCAGAAGATGAATGGATAAGGAAAATGTAGTACATATGCACATGAAATTTTATTCAGTCATGAAGAAAAATGAAATCACATATGCAGAGAAATAATTGGAGCTGGAATTCATTATGCTCAGTGAAATAACTCAGACTTAGGAAGTCAAATGCCACATGTGCAATATAAATTTAAGTGATTTGTGTGTATGGAGGATATGAAAGTAAAATGGGGATCATGAAAATGGAAGAAGAGATAATTAAGGAACTTGTGAAATGTAAAGGGTAATAAATTACATGTAATTAGAAAGCAGAAGGAATGGTTATTTGGGCCAAAAAGATAGAACCACAAGAAAGGGACAGGGGAATCATGCAGGACACAGCAAGGAGGGAAGTAAATTAAGAACAAAGTATATTGACTCATATGTGTGAAAAAGCACAATAAAGTCATTATTTTGCAACAGGTTTTAATTTAAAGAAGAGCCTCATTTTTTTCTGTGCTCAAAAGTACACTTTGAATGGTTTTAATTCTTAGATGTTTACTATTATATCTTCAATAGCATATTTTATTTTTGAGGAGAAAATATCAGCCCTTAGAGGAAAAATATATCAGCAAGCCCTGACCTGGGCAAATCTCCATTGTCATATGTAATCATTTTTTGATTTTTTGCCTCTTGTAATGGTTACTCTTAACTATTGCTGTGAGAGAACACCCAAAGTCAAATAATTTAAGGGAGAAAAGGAAATTTATTCATATTACACCTTCCAGAGGGGAGAAATAATCTTTCATCACAGAGGCGACATGGCTGGTGGCTGAAGCTGGCAGGCGACCTCCAGTAGGCTAGTGGGTGATGAATGAAGGCTGGAGGATTCCTGGAGAGTCTCTCTTCTTCGTCTCCTGTTCTGTAGTTCCTTTTATCTGGTCCAATACTGGGAAGTTCCAATCGGATCTAGGGCTAGTCTTTGCATTGTCACTGTATTGAGCCAGAGAATCTCTTCAGGTGGTCTCAGCTGATCTTAGTTAATGCCAGGTGTGTCAAGTTGACACCCAGGATTAAGTATCACAGCTCTGTTAAATGAGAGATGATTATTATAAAATCCATGATCACAATGCAATCTACTTTCTGCCAGCCCAAAGGAAACATATATTAGCTTGGTCCCAGTACCTGAAGCAATGCAGTAGATGTTTTAAAGGATTTTCTTCATTAGTTCTGTAGCCTCATACAACTCCAGGAAAACAGCACCGAAATGCAAATGCCAGTTAAGAGGAAATGATATTTTTGTCCAGACTTTTAAGGAAAAAGCAAAAATTACAAAAATAGTATGATACAGTACAGGTATTGTTAAACTGTGAGTTGTGAGTAATCAGTACTGGATCTGAGTAAAATTTTGCTTTGAGCCAGGGTCTTGCTATATATGTAGCCTGGAACTGTAAACCAAGGGGGTCTTGAACTTGTGACAATCCTGCTTCTGACTCTTAAGTGTTGAGATTACATATCTGTATTCTCATATCTGACTGTACTCTGTTTTTAAAAAAATTAAAATTGCTAGATGTGGTGTTGCACACTCATGATTTTAACACTTAGAAAGCTGTGACAGGAGGATTCCAAGTTCAAGGCCAGTCTGAGCGTATATAATAAAACCGTGACTTAGGAAAAAATGGAGATTTTGAATTAAAAATTCACAGTGGTAGAAATACTAAGAACCTCCAAAGTTGTCCATTTCCTAGTTTCCCAGAACTTGTTACCTTTGGTGTCTTACAGGACTTTGCTGATGTGATAGCCTTGACATATATGGTTTATATCATGTTTTGGGTTATGGTGAACATGATATATTGTAAGTGTTCTTATGAGAGGAAGTCAGAAGGTTCGGTCTCAGAGGAAAGATAGTGCAAATAGGGTGAAAGTTTGAGAGAGCTTTGAAACTGCTATCTTGTGCCCTAGAAGATGGATGAAGAGACTCTTAGTCAAGTATACTTTCCCTAGAGGAAAGAAAAGGTAGACCTGTGACATTCTAGGCTCTAATATAGTGTGTCAGGATGCCACCTTTGTGGCAGTTTGTTCCATGAGCTCTCTGTGGAAAATAAGCCCAAGATATTGATAATAACTTACAGGGTAAATGGGACCTAAGTAGAAAGGATGGAGGAGGTAGGGATAAAAGTAGACTAGCAGGGACAGGAGTGACAATTTCTGAGTACACATTTATGTATATAGTGCTGGTTTTAAAATCATATTATGGTTTATATCTGAAACGTACCCTACCAGCTTGTGATGCTATTTTGAAGGCTGTGAACCTTTCAGAAAAGGACCTATCTGATAGATGTTGGACAGTACGGGTAGGCCTTGAAAGGTTCTATCTAACCTTGGTTCTGTCCCTTAGTACCAGTCATTTTCTGCTTCTATGTCAATCACAAATGATGAGCCTGCACCACATGTTCTGACTTGCATGGACTGAGCTTCCAACACCATGCCTTCTTGCCGTGATGGACCAAAGTCTCTCAAACTATGAGTCAAAATAATTCACCTTTCCTGGAAGTTGCCTTTTTAGAGTATTTTGTCACAATGTTGACCAAAGTAGCTAGCATTCATGTTCGACCAACAAGAAATTAATTTTGACAAGGAACAACACAAAATTGAATACCCCAAGACACAAAGGAACTTGAGTTACATTATAAATGAAGAACAACCACAATGAAAGGGTAGGGCAAAACAACATGGGAGTAATGGACCACATTCTGTTCCTCTGTCAATTCATATGTTAAAGACCTAAATCTCTAATGTGATTTCATTTGGATATAGCACCTTTAAGGACATTAAATGGGGCCATAAGTATGGAGCCTTTTAAGAGAAACACTGGAGTACATGTATAAGAAAAGGCCATTTGCAAGCCCAGGAGAAAGACTTACTGAAGCCAATTCTGTCAACAATTTGATCTTAGATTTCTAGCCTCTAGAACTGTGAAAAAATAAATTTCTCTTATTTCAGCCACCATTTGTGACATCGTTACAGTACCTGTAGCTGACTAAAATAGTAAGTTACTTTGGGAAACAGTATTTAACTGTAAGAGTGTTTTTCAGATTTCCATATGCATTAGAGTCTCATCCATAGGTCTTGTTAGAACTCAATCTCATCATACCCTAATCCCTAGAATATCTGATTCTGTAATGTTGCCCGAGGCCCGTATAAAGAAACTAGGCACCAAGCCTTCTAGGAAGCACTTTATTTGTTCCACTACTGGCCCAGCGTATTCATATCCAAATGCTGAACACAGAAGGGACTCATGTTAGTCCTTTTGTTTCCATCTATGGTGATTACGCATTCCACAGTTTTGTGATAAGGTTACACATGTGCAATAAATATGTCAAGTAGCTTTTCCTTTGTTTTGAAAAAGACCACAGTAAGTCTGGGCTGGGGCTCAAGAATTTGCATTGATAACCAATTTCCAAGTGATACTGGAAGCACACTTTAGAACTTTAAGATGAATTATATACTATGATTAGTATTGTTTTCCATGCAGGTTAGTAGTTCTGAATCCATTTATTTCAAACATTGAGCAAATAAGTAATATATTGTGAAAGATGTGGGAGTCACAAATAAGGAAACCCAGACATCTAGAAGGTACCTTGTGGTGATTAGTGGTATCAGTCTGAATTCACTATTTTGCATGTATGCTCTTCCCCATTTCCTGTCCAATATAGTGGTTGCTCCAAGCAAGAATGGGTACAAAATCAATGAAAAAATTATGATGAGAAACAATATTTGTACATTCACAGAGTTTCTATCCATAAGTGTGTATTAACTACAAGGGGTAAAATATTTTTTTTCTGGATAGATACAGCAGATATCATTTAACCAAGTAATTAAAGTGACTCTCACTAGTAGTGAAAAACCTGACATCATGTGCCTTCTGATACCATCCCCTGAGAGGACTGCACTGTAATGTGTCTGTAGTCCTCTTAACCACACTACAAAGCCTGAATTGAGTCACGATGAACCATCAGACAAAACCCAAATTGAAACTGGTCAGTAGCTTGAAAAAATTGCAATATCAAAGAAAAACAAATAGATTAAGGAACTGTTTCAGATTAAAGGAGCTTAAAGAGTTTATGATTGTGTGTCAGTAAAAGGATGTAAGTAGGTCAATGTATATGATTTATAGATTAGATGAAAATTTTACTTGAAGCTTAACTTATTTTGTCTTTGGAGACACCATTTCATATATCTCAGGCTAGCCATATGTATTAATATTCTTATCCTTCTGTCTCTCCCTCCCAAGTACTGGGATTACCATGTACACTGTTATAGCTGGTTTGAACATTAATTTCTTTACTTATAAAACTTTGCTGTATTTTATAGGATGTTATTCTTTGGAGATTCTCCATGGAAGATGGTGTGGGATTCTGTGTGCTATTTTTACAACATTCTGGTAAGTCTATAGCTATTTCAGAATGAAACTTTGAAAATGAAGTATGACTTACTTCTTATACAAATATCTTTGGGTGATTTGATGGTTCTATGCAGTTGGGCAGAGAGTAAATGGGGACATCAACAGGCTGCTGCACTGTCCTGGGAAAAGAAGATGGTGGCTTGACCTAGAAGAGATGGGTATGCATTTTGACCTTTCCTTTGGAAGGACAGGAGGGAGTGAAAGGAGAAATGGCCTTTTGTGAAAAGAGTTCTCTGGGCATTACTTTATTTTTTTATTTCTTTTTATTATTACTCTTTTAGTGTCCTGTATATGAATATATTGAAGTTACAATATTTTCACATTTAATCCTCAATCCTATCTCCCTTCCTCTTGCAATTACAATTCCCCTTCTCCCCTGCCAGACTCTCTCCTATTTTAAAGTCTTTTTCCTTGTGTGGCCCACTGGGTTTCATCTGGTTTACCTTTGATGTCTTGTGTCACAGTACTTGTGAAGCACAAATCTTACGTCAGTGGGTATGCTATTGAGGAAAACGTTGCATTTCCTTCCTGTCAGCATTAACCCTAATCAGTCTCTCAGGAAGGTATGGAGTCTCTTGAGAGTGTTCCTCTTCCATGATGAAATGTTGATAGAACAATTCCTATGTAGATCTTGTGGTAATATACCTAACTGCAGTGAATTCATGAATACAACGGCCCCGCAATGTCTAGAAGAGAGTGTCTGGTCATGCCACTGCCCCACTTTGGCTTTTATAATCTTAACCACTCCCTCTGCAGTATTATTCCCTGAGCTTTGTGGTGGGAATGGAGGTTTAGATGTCCTGTTCAGAGTTGAGCATCGGCCATCATTTATTTTCTGCATTTTGTCCAATTATGATTTTCTGTGATAAACACCTTCCACTGCAGAAGGAAGATTCTATATTTAGTTCCAAGTGTTCCTCCAATCTATGGGTATAATAACAGTTACTTAAAAGGCAGTTTAATATAATATCTGTATAACTAAATCTTCATAGCTTGTATTCCCTATAGGGCATATATTTTCCCCTTTCATGGGTAGTACTTTCTTGGGAGTTTGTTTGGAGGTTTTAGCAGGGTAACACAACTGCTCACATAATCCTGGACTATAGGGAAGATTTCAGTTTCCATAGGGACACACATGGAGTGGTAAGAGAAGAAGGGGTACCCTCCTAGCCAGATAAGTCAGCCGAATCATATTTTTAAGATCAATGTCTTTGATAGAAGTCACAGTCAGCTCACCCTCATGTTCTGGGCATTACCTTCTGATAAAATGTTTCATAGAACAGACCATACATGCCCAATGTACTTTATAAGCATTTTTGCTGCATAGAGTTTAGAATTCTCTGTTGTATAAGAGAGACTGCTTGTTCTGGGATTTTTATTTCCTGTACCTTTTTCTCTCTGTAGTTTTTACTAGTGTTCTCTGATCCAAGAGAAAATAGGGTAAGGATATTTCTTTGGTTTTCTATATTTACTTCTGCCAAAGACCTTTCTTTAGATAAATCCTTCTGTGTTCTTTTCACCCAAGTTATATTGCTACCAAAATTGTGAACTTTAAAAAACCCTGCTGGTCTGCCCTTTGTCACATTTAAGACTTTACCTAGAATACTCACTTATTAAATTTTTTCTCTTTTCAAAGCTCAGCTGAAGAATCACTGTGCTGTGAATTTACTCAACCTAAAACAATCACTCTCTTTTCTGGGTAAGTTATAGTTTTTTGTTTGTTCCTCTTAATATGACCTACGTCCACTTATTAACAGTTTTATTCATTGTATTGTGCTCATTTGTAAAATCTACCAGACTTTTAATTTCTTTGGGTATATATATTGTTCAACTTTAAGTCAATTATTTTCCCCCTGTTGCCAGATGCCATAGATCAGCTGTAAAATAAGTTAATTTTCCCATGTGCTTGGCATTCAGTCTTTGCCATCCCTTGTTTATATGTGAAATGTTGCCATCATTCAGTCTTGTCTTTCTTGTGTTTTTGTGAGGATTTTTCCTGTGAAGCATATTCTTTGCCCCCAGTAACCTCTGTTGCATCAAGCAATTTGTTTCATCCTGGTCTATTGTTTAGTGGAGTTGCGTCCACCAGAGGGAGCTCCTCACTACATGTACATCAGTTGCTTTTTAGGAGGCAAAAGAAAGACTCAAGAGTCCAAGCAGCCCTAAAATGAGTAAGAAGGAGGACTGAACATTTCCTGGGATTTGACTAAGTCCCACCACTAGCTGTTCCAAGTGCCATTTTATTTGTAACTTTGTGTTTTGGTATGATTCTGGCCCACGTATCAAGATTTCTGCTTTCTGAATCTACTTTATTGCCTCTGCATACTTGTATTGGATTGTGGTATAGATGCTTGTGTGTGTGGCAGGGGATGGGGAGAAGGGTCAGTTCCTGACCCCATAGATCTTGTATTCATATACAGTGTTAACAAGTAGAAGTAAAAGAAATAAATGCAATATATTAGATACACGTGAATATGAAAGGTTTTTAAAATGTGGGATCCTATAGATCACTGCAGGAACTTTTACTTGGGGAGAAATGAGAAGCATTGGGGAATTTTGAGTGGTGAAGTGATGTGATCTGACTTAACATTTTAAAAAGATTACTCTGGTTTTACAGAAAGTAAACACTGACCTGGGCCAGGATGGTAAAATTGGAATTGAGGAAAGAAGTTGGTGGCTTAGGGGATATGTTTTGAAAAGAGAATAAACTGGATATGCTACCAGATCAGATGTGGGATTGCTCCATAACACTGACACTGAAAAAAAATGGTAGTTTTGTTTCCTTGGAGTTTATAGCACAGCATCTCTAGCCAGGGTGATTGTCACCATGTTTAGTGTTGAGAAGCTGAAATGTTAGTGTTGCCTTAACCTGTGGTGATAAGGACTGTCGGATGAATATGATTAGAAGTATATTAGAAGTTCAAGATTAAAAAAAAACAGAATCTAAGATTCCAATTAGGGACTGGAGAGATGGCTCAGGGGATGGGACTCTGTCTCGTAAGCAGAAGGTCCCAAGTTCTTATCCCAGGACTCATGTAAAAAGGCCAGGTGGAAACAGCAGAGGCCTGCATTGCTGACCTGGTGGGCAGAACCTGGAGGGAAGCAAGAAGGAGGTAGAAGCAATCAGGATGATTCCTGAAGTCATCCTTGGCCGTCTACAGGGACACACAGTGCCCTGTGACAGACAAACAGACAGACAGACAGACACACAATAAATAAAATATTAAAAAAATAAGATGCCAACTGGATATCTAAGTGCAGCTGTGGAGTAGGTGGTGGGGCATGTTCAGAAGAGTGGGCTGGGCTAGAGATAAAAATTCTGAGTCTGGCTAAGGAGAAGACTTGGTGGGTAAGACTACTTATGATGCATGCATGAGGACCTGGGACCTAAGTTTGAATCCCCAGTATCCACGTAAAGAAATGTGAACATGGCCATGTGTGTCTGTAACTCTGGTGTAGGGGACAGAAACAGGCGGATCCCTAGTGTCCACTGGTCAGCCAGCCTAACTTAAAATGTGAGTTTCATGTTCGGTGAGAGATCTTGTCTCAAGAAGAAGAAAGAGAACAATAGAGGACAACACCTAACATTTTCCTTTGGCCTCTACATGTGCACATAACCACATCCACACCACACACTAGTATTTAAAATACTGAATGGATTAAATCATCAATACATTCAGAATGGATAAAAGTAGGAGACCATGGACCAAATCCTGGGATATTACAACATTTAGAGGAAAGATGAAAATGTAGAAGCAGCAAAAGAGATTAAGAAGTGGCCAAAAATAAAAAGAAAGAAAACTAAAAGAAGCAAAGTGAAAAAGTTGTATGCTTTAAGGAAAAGAGAATGATCAACTATGAAAAATTCTTCTGGAGTGCTAGGGGTATATGTAGCTCAGTGTTATCATTCTCCCCACCATAAAAGGGAAAAAAACCAAAAATTAGTCTTCTTGTTTGTTGGTCAGGAAGATGAAGGCTGAGAATTCTTAATAAAATTTGGAGCATAGAGGTTACAAAGGCTTAATGAGAATATTTCAAGGGGGAAAGGTTAGAGAAAAATAGTAGACAAAGATTATAGACAAGTTATTTGAAGAATTTGACTGTAAAGAGGCAGAGATATATAACAATAACTCGAGTGGTATGAAGAGCACAAAAGGGTATTATTTAGAATGGGAGAAGTGATTGCAAGTTAACTGTATTCATTAGAGTGGGAGTCTATTTGCCTTTACATATCATGTGCATTACTTGGGGAAATATCTGCTAATCTTCAGGGAATCAGGATGTCACAGAAGGGATTGATGGCAGTTTGAGTCTGACGACTTCCAAGAAAGCTACGAATATTTTTAATGAAACTGAACTTAAAACTTATGCAGAGAGAGTAGAGTATGTGGGGGAGGGATGAGAACACCGAAGCCTATCTAGCCACTTGACCCACATTATTCCAGCCCCCTTTCCAACTTTGCAGGTTCTAACCTCAGTTTATACAAAAGAGAGGCTGTGAGTCCCTTTGTAGAAACATATTTTTTGGTATGGCTGATAAGACTAGAATTTGAACCAACTGAGAAAACTGGCCTAGGAATTCCAGTCACAATTCTACTAATGACTTCCCTATTCCTAGTCATGTCTTCAAAACTCTGCTCATTCATTATATGCTTCACAGAGGATTTTTAAAGTCCCTTTTCAGGCAAAGCGAGTTATTTCTCCTCTACATTTCCAGATCTTTTCTTCTATTGCTCCATCATACATCACACTATGGTCGAGTTGTATGAGCTTGGGAAATGTAATATCCCGGAGTACAAAGGATAAGAAGTTGTGCTGCTGTTAAGGTAGCTTTGCATCTGCAAGTCTCCCAATGAATGGCCCATGTATTGAAGGCTTAGTATGTTGGTTAGATACAGATGTCAACTTGACAATCGAAGACTGAGCACTGGGTATATTTGTGAAGGGGTAGTCTTTAAGTCAACACTGCAGGCAGGAGTTTCACTGATTGATGTGGGCAGACTAGCCCATAGTAGATGGGACCATTTCCTAAGCAGGCAGATAAGATAATGGAAGTTAGTTGAGTAAGTTGGCATTCTTCAGCAATATTTGGCAGTCTTGCTGTCTGGCAACTGAGGAAGTTTTCCCTTCTCCCAGCAATGGATGTGGTAGTATAGCCAGTTCCCACTCTTCCTGGTGTTGGTATGAGCATTCCTGCCAAGCTTGACTAAGAAATGACCAAGGATATTAAGAGTAAGGACCCCCTCCCTTTGTTCCCCTAAACTCTTTGGTTGTGAATTTATTGGCAGCATACAGAGTAACTGCAACACTTGGTCTTCAGTGTGGGAGGTGATGAAACCTTTAGGGTAGGCCTAGTGGAAAGAAGTTAAGTCACTGGGCGTGCCTTTGAAGGTGATATTGCCATCTCAGTTCCTTTCTCTCTGTCTGCCTTTACTTCCACCATGAATTAAGCAGCCCTCTCTGCCATATAGTCCCTGCCTGAATGTATCCTCCCACTGCAGACTGAAGGAAACTTCCAAAACCAGGAGCCAAAGTTAATCTTTCCTACTTTTAAGTTGTTGATCTGCGGTATTTTTTCACCATCAGACTGAATTAACCCAACTGCTGTATTCAGATAATGCCTTAGGCAAGTTTCTTAACCTTCCCATACCTTAGTTTCTCATCAGTCTCACCTTAGTTTACTAATAATAACTCTGCAGGGGTTTTGTAACAACGCAGTATTGTGTAAAACATGAATAATTAATGCATATGAAATACTTAGACCAATGCCTAAAATACATACTCAGTACACTTTTTATTATTTTTCTCTCTTCCCTTTCAGGAATGAAACTATACACACACACACACACACACACACACACACACACACACACACATTATTTATTTCTTGTGTGTGTGTGTGTGTGTGTGTGTGTGTGTGTGTGTGTGTGTGTATTAAAGGGCACTGTCCCTATGGAGACCCAAGAATGACTTTGGGAATCATCCTGAATTGCTTCTACCTCCTTTTTGCTTCACTCTTGGATTTCTCAGGCTCTGTCCACTGAGGCCAGAAGTGCAGACCCCCACTGTTTCTGCTTGGCATGTTTATGTGGGACCTGGGATCCAAATGCAGGACTTTTTGTTTGAGGGGCAGAGTCTTAACCCCTGAGCCATCTCTCCAGCCCCATATTTTTTTAAAATCATTTTACCTCCAAGTCATGGTAGAGAGTACTAGGTACTTAGTCAACACAGATGAAAGTAAACCAGGCTTGTAAATGGAATCAGTTCAAATCAATGCTTATTACTTGTATATAGCCTTTTTCTGAGCTCATCCATTTCTGTGTACCACTTAACTACAGTGGGTAAGAATGAAGGTTCTAGAGCCCAATAGCCTAGTTGGTATAGTTTTCTGGCCTCTTTTTTATTTTTTAAAAATGTATTTACTTAAGAGAGTGGGAGAGAGAGAGAGACTATGAATCAGGTCAGAGGACAACTTTCATAAGTCAGTCTCACCTTCCACCTTATGGGCTTCCAAGAATTGAACTCAGATCACCAAGTTTGAGGACAGGCGCCTTATCTGCTGAGCTACCTCAACAGTCCTCTTGTATCTTATTAGGAAGAGATTAGGCATGATATCTAAATTCTGTGTCTCAGCTTCCTCCACTGGGAATAAGATAAATATACAAAGTTAAATGTAGAATTACTGAGTCCTCAAATGTTATAAATGTTACTGATCTTATTGTGAATAAAATGATTTAATCAACATTTATGATATCGTAGGATCTATTCCAGACAGTGGAGAAGCCAAAGTGAGTGTGACTCAGTGTATATAGAGCCTGGAAGAGGTAGGAATTAGATTCATGAGAAGGAACAGTGAGAGGAAAAGGCAGGGAGATAAGGTTTTATAGAAAAGGAAAAGTCTTGAGCCTCATGTCTGTAGGTTGAGAGTCCTGGGATATTAATATGAAATCAATATCAAAATTCCTTTGTAGTTTGTAAAAAGTGAGGTTTTTTTTTTTTTTTTTTATACATGTGCATGCCTGTGTGTGTGTGTGTATCAGAGGGCACTGGGTGTGCCTGTGGAGGCCCAAGGATAACTTCGGAAATCATCTTGGATTGCTCTACCTCCTTATTGCTTTGCTTTGGGATTTCCCAGACTCTACTTTCCAGGGACAGAATTACAGGCTACTGCCATTTCCACTTGGCATTTTTATGTGGGATCTGGGAGTCCAAACTCAGGTCCTTTTGCTTGTAAGGCAAAGGCTTTAACCCCTGAACCATCTCCCAGCCCAAGAAATAAGTTTTATGCCAGATATCTTTCATCAGATTTCTTTAACAAGACCAGTTAACAAGAAGCCCCATCCTATAGTTTGAAACTGAGAGAAGTTGTTCAGAACCAACATTTTTTAGTCAGGCCTTCCCAAGCTCAACAAATGCGTTTTTATTTTTCCTTGGTCAAAACACTTGTATTTTGTATTTACACCAGAGACCCCCCCCAAAGGCAAGAGACAGCTTTTCCTATGGCTGTGTCCTGCCTGCGCCATCCCTCCTAGTAGAATTTCTAAAAGGTTTGGTATTTAGACTCTTCCCCCCCAACATAAGGGAAATAGACAGTAATAGATCTCCAAGAAGAGGGTGGGATGGGACTGGGGATTTAGCTCGTGGTAGGGTGCTTGCCTAGCATGTGCAAGGCCCTGGATTCAGGCTCTAGTACTGCCAAAATGTTTAAAAAGTAAATAAAAGTGAAAAAAGCGTTCTTCTCTAACTGAAACTTTAAATAGGGATGTTTCAGAGGTGGGAGGACTAAAGCTATATTTAAATGAGATCAAGGGCAGGGTGTGTGTAAAGGAAAACCTTTCTTCTTCTCTCTCTCAAAAACTAATAAAGCCATTGAAGCTTGTCTAGTTCCCTCAAGTAGTTAAAGAGAACAATGGAATCTAGAGTTCCTGGTGTTCTCTGGAGCTGATTTTGGCAAATGATAAGCAGCTTTTAAAAGGGCTTATTATTTGAGTAGAGCTTTGGCTGCCTGACTTTTAAGGTTGATTATTTATTTTGCATGTTGTATAACAGGAGCATTGGGCAATGCTCAGAAGAGGCCTTCTGGGTCACAGCAGAACTAGAATCCATCTGCAGAGTAAGGGGTAACTGTGTGTAGAGGGACCAGACATGGCCCTCTTTTAGCCCCTAACCACCAGACCGGCTTCCTCAGTGGTTTTCTTAGGAGTTGAAAACATCAACATTCTCTTCAAGTTCCTTATCCCAAGAAAAATATTTCTGTGTATATACAAGTTCTCAGACCTTCCCTGGTAATGTGACCTGCTTTGGAAATGTTTTTAAAGACATAGTTTGGTCATTTGCAATAAGAAGCCATTATGGGCTCCTGTCATCTCAGTAAGCAGAAGCATTCAAACTGAAAATGGGCAGTAAGTGTCTGTAGGGAGCAGAAAGCTAAAATCATCACTCACCTTTTCATTTCAAGCTGTAAAGTATTCTGCCTCTTTTCTTACAAAGGATTCACTAGCTTACTAAGATACAGAGGCTAACTTTAGACCTTAGGTGAAGGAAGTTCCTCTTTTTCCTATTCTAAGCTTTAAAAAATGGTTTGGGTCTGGGCCCACAAGGAATTGAGGCAGTTTCAATAGAGGGAAACTTAGTCATCGCTCTTTTATTTTTCTTTTGTCTGGTTTTCACAAGGACCTGAATTTAGAAGGCAATTCTGTGAATAAAGGCAGAAAGTCAGCATTTGTGTCAGTGCTGTCTGTGAAGTGATAGTAGTAGGAGTTGATGGATCACCAGAAGAAGATTATGTGAACCACTCAATGAATTTTAGATACAGTATGCTATTTAGAAGATGTATGCTGTTTTAGCTACTTAAGGGGGGAATGGAGATCTATTTAGCTTACGGTCCAAAGGAGATATAGTCCAGTATGGTGGGAATTCAATGACAGGCGGCATGGCTGGAGGCAGAACCAGGAGGGTACTTCTGGTCACTACAGCCATCAAGAAGCAGAGAAGCAAGAACAAGCTGAAAAGAAGCAGAGTCAAACCACTAAATCTCAAGATCTGCCCCCATGACATGCCCTCCAGCAAGATACCACCTTTTAAAGGTTCCTCAACCTTCCCAAACATTAATACCAGCTAAGGATTCAAACAAATGAATCTGTGGGGGACAGACCTTCCCTCACAATCAAACCATGGCGTGTACCTTTGGGACAGGCGGCCTTACTCTTTGGAGTTCCTGTTTCAGTAATATTTTGGTTATTTCACCCTTGCAACAATCTAGTGTTCTTTTCCTTTTAAATGTCTATGATGTCAGCAGGATCAATTATTGGTAATAGTGATTTTTTTTATTTTATATGTGTGTGTGTGTGTGTGTGTGTATGTGTATGTATCTCAGAGGGCATGAGTGAGTGTGTGTATGTGTCTCAGAGGACATGAGTGAGTGTGTGTATGTGTCTCAGAGGACACCGTGTGTGCCTGTGGAGGCCCAAGAGGTAATTTTGGGAATAGTCCAAGATTGCTTCTACCTCCTTTTTGCTTGGCTCTAGGATTTCTCAGGTTCTGCTTTCTTGGGCTGGAAATGCAGGCCACTGTCATTTCTGCCTAGCATTTTTACATGGGATCCAGGATCTGAACTCAGGTCCTTCTGCTTGTGAGGCAGAGTCTTAATCCCTGAACCATCTCTCCAGCCCTGAATGTCTATGATGAACAAACTAAATAATTTTTCTCTACTTTTTCTAGTGCTTCCAAGGAAAGGGTTGGCTGGTGCCAATGTCTATCAATCTCAAAAGAACAAATCTGCCAGAATTTCTGTTCAGCTTTTGGCATACATACTTTTCTGAAGGGCAAGTCCTTAAAACAGTTACAGTTATCTACTCTGTGGTGAATTGATTGGTCCATTAGCTGGTTTGATTAGAAGAGTGGGAGGAGCAGAATTATAAAGTGGTAGAGGTAAAGAACTCTGATGGCTGCTTTTCACTTTACTTCTTTGGACTTCCTTACTGTATTATATTTGGTGTGGAGCATGCTATCTTCATTCTAGATGAGACTCCCTCAGTTAGTCAGTTCTTGACTATAAATCATATCTTTGTATAGTATTACCACCAATCTCATGGTTAAAAGATTATATGCTTGCATGCGTATATATATGCACACACATACGTACATGAAGATGTCCATGCATATAGAGGCCAAAGTTCAACCCTCAGTGCTGATCCTCAGGGGCTGTCCTCTTTATTTCTTCGTCTCAGGGTCCTGATGTTCTTCCATTAGGCAGACTGGCTGGCCAGTGATCTCCAGGGAGCTGTCTCTCTCTGCCTCTCAAGTGCTGGGATTGTAAATGAACACCACTGAAACTTTTTTCTTTACATGGATTCTAGGGAATGAACTAAGGTTTTAATGATTCTGTGGCAAACCCTTTCTGATCAAACTATCTTCCCAGCCTGTGGTTAAAAGAGTAAGACTAGATGCAGTATTCATTTTGGTTGGAGTTTATAATTTCAGTTTATTCCATGGATATATCATGTCCTTTATAATGTGCTCCTTTTTTTCAGTTTTTCCAGGTGGGGTCACTTGTAAAATTTCTTTATGTAATTGGAAAAATATCATCAGACAGTTTCATTTACATTTTCTCCCTGCTTTCCCAGTAATAATGTTTCAATTCTTCATTTTCAGGTCTGCCTCTTCCTATTTTCCTATCCCTGCTCATGATTGCCACTTCCTTGTTCTATTTCCTTCCCTTCTTCACCATCAAGTTTTGAGCTTTTTCTTCATTTCTGTATCTTTGCTTTTGAGTTATTGAGCATGATTTTTAGTAAAGCATTCAAGTCTGTAATGGTATCTACCTTTACGCCAATTGAAATTTTTCAGATTCCTATGGACTTTCCAAGGAGTTCAAAGAATAAAGTCACCTTTAAAAACAGGACTATGAGCTAGAGAGATGGCTCAGGGGTTAAGATTTCTTCACAAGCAGAAGGTCCTGAGTTTGGATCCCAGGTCCCATGTAAAAACCTCAGGTGGAAACAGCAGTGGCCTGTACTTCCTGCCCTGGTGGGTAGAGCCTGGAAAATCCCAGAGTAAAGCAAAAAGGAGGTAGGAGTAATGCAGGATGATGTCCCTGGATCTCCATAGGGACACATAGTACCCTGTAATACACACATGCACACACCGCACACACGCGCGCGCACGCACACACACACACACACACACACACACAAATAAATAATAAATAAAATTTAAAAAACTTTAAAAAAATGGGAATACTTCATTTTATTTCGTCTATCATCTCTAGATGTCTGGACACAATAAGGTAGGAGTCAGGTTTTCCCATTGTAATTGACTTATGAATAATAGGGAAGCTCTTATGTAGCCCAGGCTGGCCTCAAACTCATGATTCTCCTGTCTAAGCCTCCAGAGTGCTGCAACTTCAGGGCTGTGCCACCTTACCTTGCCTACCTTTCCTAATTTAAGAAGGGATACATGTACATAATATTTCAAAACATCATATTATGCATTGTATGAATGTTATTTTATCTGTGAAATGAAAAGATAAAATTGAAAATTAGTGGACAGATTAAGATTTTGACATAGTGATCTTTTTCATCATTATCACCATCCTGATGGTTTTTGATATCCAAACCAAAGTAATGAAATGATGACATGTGAATTCTACATTATGACCTCCTTTCTGAGCTAAAAATGATGGTGAGATAGATTAATGAAGACTGCTATGCACTTTGTGAATGATCTCACAGAGGCAGGTTTCAATAGTTAGAAGTCTGTCAAAGGGATGGTTCCTATTACTTGGGTAACCCCCATTGATGCGTTGTGCATAGTTGGAGCATTTTGGGTCTGGTTCAGCTCTCTTGGTAGAATTCTGTCAAGGATGTGTAGGAAGTAGGCGTTTAGCTGGCAAGATGTGATGGACAATAGAAATTCTGAAGTTTTCAGGTGCTGCTTAATGTTGTAGTAGACAGTAGAGAGAATGGCTTTCTCCACAAGCTTATCAAATGAGGAAATAGCTATGAAAACAGTTCTTTAAAAAAATCTTATATGGGGCTAGGGAGATGGCTCAGATGTTACACCCTTTGCCTTACAAACAAAAGGACTGAGTTTAGATCCCAGGATTCCATGTTGGACAGAAATGGTGGTGACCTTCAATTCTGGCCCAAGAAGGTAGAGCCTGGGAAACCCCAGAGCAAAGCAATAAATGTGATAGAGCAATCCAGGATGGTTCCCAGTATCACCTTTGGGTCTCCCCAGGGAAATACACACTCAAGTGCTCTTTTGTACAGCACCCCCCAGCAATTTTATTTATTTATTTGTTTAGAGAGGAGAGAAAGCAGGTATGCATGTGTTATGGTTCACTTGTGGAGGTCAAGAGACAACTTTTGGAAATTGTTTCTCTCCTCCTACCTTATGTGCTCCCTCAATCAAAAATCAGGTTTTCATATTTGCATGCAAGTATCTTTATCTGCTGAGCCACATCAATGACCCAATGAACACAGTTCTAAATTGTTCAAGTACGGAACATATGGTGGGTTGACTATGAACATTACAAATTTTATTTGACTTTCCCCCTAAGGTTTTAAAGGCAGACCGCTAGAATCTCAACTATTGCTGTAATCATGAATCCTCAGAATTCACATAATCGAAGCTTACTTTTTGTATCATCAGGTTTCCCCCAGGGTCTGCCTAAGCTCAAGAAGTTACCTTTTGCTTAAGGGGAACACGAGAAAGGGTTCAGGGAAATGCCACTGGGTCCTTGTACGTCATCGGAGAGGAGGACCCAGAGGAGAGTTAGGCATACACAATAAAGGACTCTCTGGGAATTGGGGGGGAAGCACTGGGGGATGGGGAGGGAGGGGAGGGACAACAGGGGGTTCGGGGGGAGGAGGAGGGAGGGAGGGAACTGGTCTACCTATTAAGTTTGTATGAGTGGAAATAATAAAAACTGTATTTAAAAAAAGAAGTTACCTTTTTAATATTCGCAATGCTTACATCCCCTGGGAGCAACACAGAGAAGTTCCTCTGTCAGAGGTTGCTGCACATTCCCCAAGCCAAGCCTGCCCTCGCTTTGTCAGCACTTACTGCTCTTCTGAAAGAAGAATCTGGCCTGGTCTCAGGCCTTCTCTTAATTGTTCTTCCCAGCTTTCTGTCACTGAGGGCTATTTGAGCCCCAGGGAGTCAGGTGGGAAAGAGGCTGAAAGCACAGCTTGATCTCAGGCAGTTAGTCAGTAGCACAGCACTCAGCCCCAGGCGAGGCTTCTGACATGCTCTTGCTCTGAAAATTCGATCCAAACTTGAAAGGAAGAAAGAGTTGCACTCTTTTAGACACATAGAAATGGCACTAAAGCTGCAAATGTTACTTTCCAGACCGCTTGTAATGACTTGTTTGTAATATAACTCCACAATATTTTTCCTAGCTGTACAGACTAGATGCAATAGGAAGAGATACTATAGGAGGGGGAAGGTGAGAAGAAACCCAGACCAACAGTCAGGGAACGTACTCATTGAAAACCCTGTATCCTGAGAAGAGCCAGGAATATAGCACAGCATGACACGAAGGAGGATGTGATCGTGGTTATCTGGAATGAGCCAGAAAAGGGGTCAAACAGATTAAGAACCCTGGAACATCTCAGAGATGTGAGTCCATGTCTGCTATCCCAGCATTACAGAGTTAGGGGCAGGAAGATCATGAATTTGAGGGTAACCTGGTCTACACTGTAAGACTTTGTTCCTCCCAAAAAGGAAAGAAAACACACACACAAACACATACACATTTTATGTTATCAAAATACTGTCAAAAGTTCTAGTGTTTATTGTGTCAGGTTCTGGATGTGACTCATTGGTAGAGTGTTTCCTTGTATTTCAAATTACATCTTTTTTTATTATTATTTATTCAACCGTGTGTATGTGTGCACGCGCGTGTCTGTGTGTGTGTGTATGTGTGTGTCTGTGTGTGTGTAGAACCACGGACGAATTCGCGAACCACCATGGACGCCTCCACCTCCTTCCGCCCTGGGATTCACAGGCTCCGCCCTACCAGGACCAGAAGTGCAGGCCGCCCCCGCTTCCATCTGGCGTCTATACGTGGGATCTGGGATCCGAACTCGGGACCTTCCGCCTGCAAGGCGGAGGCTTAACCCCTGAGCCACCTCTCCAGCCCTCCTTGTATTTCATAGAACTTAGATTTGATTTTTTTTATCACAGCAACAAAATAAATAGTTCCAACAATAAAGTCATTTATTTGCCCAGATACAAATCTTTCTAAATCTCCAATACCCATCTAAGCCAGAATTGTTAGTATATATCATAGTAATAATGCAGTGTTTTTCATTTAAGAATGTCAGAGCTTGCTTTTGTGAGAGTGACTGGGGTATCACATGAGACATGATTTGAATGCAGAATTCACTCATAACCTGATTTAGTACCCACAGAGAGAGGTGTTGTTCTTCACTTCTTTTGCCTGTTGGCCCAAGAGCTAAATTCTATGGAAGCCCAAGCTATGGAGGAGGGAAGTTCAGAGTTGGAGGCCCCAAACAGGAAGTGACTTCAATCCTTAGGCAAGTTCCTGCCAGATTGATATAATACTCACTGTGCTGTGTGCTGATGAACTAACCTAGTCCATTGGTCAATACTTTCTGAGTCAGAAGCCAAAGAAGTTACTTCAGATTTTACTCCTACAGCCTATGCTGCTCACATAGCCATGAGTTTTTGGAGCAGCTGCTGGGTGCAAGACAGTGCTGTTTGGGCCAGAACTTCCTGCTGCCGACACATGCATCTCCAGTTACCTCGCTCCTTTTGCTTGCCAGTTAACAGTCTGGCCACGTACCACTGCAAGCAAGGCCTGCTTTCCTCACTGAGCTCACTGCCTTCCCACCCATGAGACAGAATATGATCAACTTAACTGGAAGCAAAGAATGATGGAGGCAAAACAGCCAGGAACATGTCTTACTTAGCCCTTGCCATCATAACCTTGGCTCCGCCTTTTGCCACCCTTGCTCGTTTTGGCCCTTAACATGACTTACTGAGGAATGGTTGCTAATAAAGAAATTCACTGCATCCAACCTTGTTCGAGGATGATTTGTAACCATGCAGAACGACCACAGAGGACATTAAAGTATTGTCAAGTACTAGACTGGAAATAAGAAATCCAGTTTCTAAATCAGCTGAGCACTACTGTGATAAAAATCTCTGTCAGTGGGCATGACGATTGTACTAGATGACCTCTCTTCTCTAAATATTAAACCTTCCATCCTGAGTGTTTAGACCAAAACATTTGGATCTTTTCTCTCTGCGCCCCCCCCCCTTCACTTGAGCCTTCCTTTTCTTAAAGGTAGTTACTTAACTATTTTGTCTGAAAGCCTCCCTGGGAATAAGATTAGATTGGAAACAAAGAGGTGCATAAGGCCTGTTTTCGTATTTGAATTGACATATGGACTTCAGGGTTAATAAAGTTATTGTAGTTCTAGCTGGAATTTTAATCACTGTATCACAGGAGCAGGTAAGTTAATTGTTGGCAGTGTGATAAGATTTGATACTAGACATCTCAGCCTCAGTTTATTCTCTTGCAGGTGACTTGGGAGGGAGCAGGAGGAATATGCTGTTACATCATTAGCACTGCCCAGAAAAAGTAAGGGAGAAATATAAAAGGGTATGGCAACAACCTTGCACAAGGATGTCAGCAAGCAAAGGATTTTAAATGTCCACCATTTGGCAAAGGAGTCGGGCATTGTGGAGCAGAGAGTCCCAGAGGACAGCCAGTATTCTTCAGACAACCCCTTCCTATTCTTACATTTCAGCTTACATTGATTTGTTTGTTCCAGTTGACATGTCCTCTTTCTCTTATGAGTTAGAATCCTCACTCCCCACAAACTGTGCCTCTTCTGAGTTCAGCAAGGCTTCATTGAGTTGCTAATCCTCTTAGGGGGATAGAAAGATAAATAAATATTCAGTATGCATCATCTGGCTAATTTATAGCATATTGTTTCCATTTCTTCATGTATGTATCTTTCTCCTTTTCAATTAAAAGTTTTATTCTAGAGTATTGTGACTACTTATGGTATCCTCCAACCTCTGCAAGTTGGGTGATTCATTAGAAGGACTCTCAATACTTAAGAACTGGTTTTTCAGGCTGGATACATGACTCAGAGGTTAAGCCTCTGCCTGGCAAACAGAAGGTCCTGAGTTTGGATCCCAGATCCCATGTAAAAAACCAGGTGGAAATGGTGGCAACCTGTACGTTCAGCCTTGAAAGGTGGAGCCTGACAAACTCCAGAGCAAAGCTAAAGGGAGGTGGAACAATCCAGGATGATTCCAGAAGTCACACTTGTGCCTCCACAGGCATACACAGTACCCTATGATATACACTATGGCAAAGGGTTCACAACAAAGAGCAGCAAGAAAAAATATGAATTGGTCAGGGACAAGCTTCCAAGTCCTTTCCTATACAGGACTACACAGGAACACTTAAACAGAAAGTTGCAGAGACACTTGTGAAATGTCACTGCTCTGAAATTCTGACCAAATTTTGCAGTTTCTGAACCTTTTTTAGAATGAACCTCAGGATCCCAACCTGAAAGCTAGGTAAATCTTGAATCTTGGTTAATAATCCTGGGAAATCCTGAGAGCTGACATACTATGCCTTTTTTTTTTTTTTTTCTAGCAATAGCAAGAAACCTTAGGATATCACGGTTGGTGATGCAAAAATTATTCAATCATGTGAATTCCTAAGATTAGGCCTCCAGTGGTCATAATTTCAGAGTTCAAGTTCATGAAAGGACTGATCAACCAGGCTTTGTGTATTAACCATTTCTTTAAAACTGTTAGATCATTTTGCATGCTTCCTTGGAGTCCTTAGCATGGAATAATGCAAGATTTGACTGACCCTCCATGCTCAACACTCAGTGTTTGTTTTCCACATCCCATGCCCAAACACATAGACTCCTCAACATGCCCAAATCTGTACTTGTACATCCCCAACACCTTCCCTCACTCCTTTTCCACCTCAGTAACCTTCAGCATCTTCCCTCTAAGATCTGGATGCTATTCTTGATTTCTTTCCCCTCTATTTTCTACAACCAACAGGAATTACTATTGATTTTGATCCAGAGACACATCCCAAATGGGATCTTTTCACATTCTCTTGTCTATCAGTATCTTTCATCTGGTCTGCTTGCTTCCTAAGTGTCTCTGTTTGTCTCCCTCATTCTCTACTCGCCATCTGGACTGATCTTTCAAAATGTGTTTAAGATTCTGTCACTATTGGTTATTCACTATCTCTAATGGCTTTGTGAACATTCTTGGAATAAAATGGAAACATTCGTTCTCTTGTTGATTTAGCTCAGCCTTCATACCTGGAGAGCTGGTTTGTTTCCTCCTTACATGATCTTTTTCCAGGGTTGTTCTTCTATGACTCCTTAAATGCCTAGACTCTTCACCTGTCTTCCATTGCAAGCTTCTCATGGACTTCTTCTCTAACCACCTATCTAAGGTAGCTTTGTTCTTGTCTTTACCTGAAACCATGACTATTTACTTTCACATTTGCTGTCACTCTGCCCTAAGTAGTCTGAAAGTTCATATCTGTCTGTTTTGTTCAAGACATCCCCAGTACCTAGCATTATGATTAGTTCAGAGTAGTTATCCATAGATGTTTGCTAGGGAACTGTAGCACATAACTAATAATTTTATTTGATTACTTGAGAATGCTGAAATAGTTTCTGCCCCCAAAAGTTTACATTCTGCTGAAGAATTGGGAAAGACAAAAAATTAGAAAATATTTTTCATTTTCCAATATTCAAAAAGGACATGTCTTCATGCTAGACAGCAGAAACCAGCAAGAAACAGATAGGTCACTTAGAGTAACTAGAATTTATACAGATCAGTATTCACTCTGGCAATGGTTTCTAAGGGATTGGAAGAAATATCCTAGTAGCTCAGAGATTGCACGTTGGAAGGCAAGTAATATGGAGGGTCACTGGGAACTACTCACAGCATGTGCCTTGCTTCTGGCCTCTTTAAGGCCTACAGACTATATGGGTTTTTCTAGATTTCGGCTGTCTGATAATTTTTTTCTAAATTTACTTTCTTTTTTTTCTTTTAATTTTTTTCAAATTTTTTTTTTATTCAATTGTGCGTGTGTGCGTGCGTGCGTGCGTGCGTGCGTGTGTGTGTGTGTGTGTGTGTGTATGTAGAACCGCGGGGAATTTGGGAACCACCATGGACCACCTCCACCTCCTCCTTGTTTACTGTACCCCGGGATTCACAGGCTCAGCCCTACCAGGACCAGAAACCCAGGCCGCCCCCCCCTTCCGCCCGGCATCTATACGTGGGGTCTAGGATCCGAACTCAGGACCTTCTGCCTGCAAGGCAGAGGCTTTAAACCCTAAGCTACCTCTCCAGCCCCTCTTTTAATTTTTTTATTTATTCATTGTGCTGTGTGAGTGTGTGTGCGCGCGCGTGTGTGTGTGTGTATGTATGTGTGTGTGTGTATGTATGTGTGTATGTATGTATATGTGTGTGTGTCTGTGAGTGTGTGTGCATGTAAAACCACGGACGAATTCAGGAACCACCATGGACCGCCTCCACCTCTTCCTTGTTTACTCTGCCCCGGGATTCACAGGCTCCGCCCTACCAGGACCAGAAACGCAGGCCGCCCCCCCATCCCCCCTGACGCTTAACCCCTGAGCCACCTTTCCAGCCCCCTAAATTTACTTTCTGCTTCAGCTAGTCAAAGTAGATTTTGTAGTTTACAACAAGAAGCCTCAACCTATCCAATATGAGTTTGAAATTGAGAATCCAGACTTGACATTTAAGTTTGAATTGCTAAAATTATGCTGACTCTGCAAGCATTATTTCATCATTGCCTTTTCGGCTTTGTGGTTGCTTTTTTCTTTAGACAGGGTCTTTCTTTGTAATTCAGGCTGGCTTAATCAGTGCAGTCTCCCTGCCACAACCTCTTGAATGCTGGGATTACTGACAGGTGCCACCATATCTGGCTGGAGGCATTTCAAAGCTGAATCAACACATACAACAAAAGAGCATGTGAGAAAAT
The DNA here is from genome assembly GCA_023101885.1 of Typhlomys cinereus. NCBI lineage: Eukaryota > Metazoa > Chordata > Mammalia > Rodentia > Platacanthomyidae > Typhlomys > Typhlomys cinereus. The sequence continues at coordinate 3,370,434 of JALPQD010000236.1, read as the reverse complement.
CATGTGAGCATGTTTTTGTGTTATCTGTAAAGGCCTACTTTTTAATGAGTATTTCTCTAAGTTTCATATTATTATAGTCCACTGTGATTTTTTAAGCAAATATATCAATTACTAAGTGAAAGAGATTTCAATTATTTACTTTTTTTGTATATGTAGAGATATGTATATCAGAGTGCACTCACTGTAAATGCTCTGGAGACCCAGGGTGACTTTGAGAATCATCCTGGATTGCTCTACTTCCTTATTGCTTTGCTCTGGGGTTTTTCAATCTCTGTCTCCCAGTATTGTAAGTACAATCTGCCATCATTTCCATTTTGCATGTTTCTGTGAGGTGTGGGGATCTGAACTCGTGTCCTTTTTCTGGAGAGGCAAAGGTTTAACCTCTGAGCCATCTCTTTAAGCCCCGATTACTTATTTTTATGTGTATGTGTATAGAGGGAGTGAATGTTTGTATGGGTGTTCTAGTGTGTGAGCACATGTGTGTTTGGTTGAGGGGTGCTTATGGAGGTCTGAGATTGATAGTGGGAATCATCCTCATGTCTCTCTCACTTTATTCTTTGTGTGTATAACATGTGTGAGTATAAAAGAATCTAAAATGTAAAAACGTTAATATTCCTTTGCTCAACGAATAGCAAGTATACATTTATGTTAAAGAAAATACTCAGAGGTGAGTCTGGAGAGATGGCTCAGGCAGTAAGCTTCTGTTTTACAAGCAGAAGGACCTGAGTTCAGATCCCAGATCTCACATAAAAACGCCAGGTCCTGGAAGGCAGAGCCTGGGGAAAACCCCAGAGGAAGGCAAAAAAGAGGTAGAGAAATCTAGGATGATTCGAAAGTCACCCTTGGACTTCCACAGGCACACACAGCGACCTGTGATACACACAGATACGTGCACACACTCATGCAAAAAAAGAAAATACAAATGTAAAGAAGATGCATGCATGTGTAAGGATATTGCATACAACAGTTTTATAATAGTGAAATCTTGCAAGCAATGTAAAGAATAAATATAAGATTACATATTATGCAGCAGTGAATATAAATGTTTTGAATGTACATAGAATAATGATAATAATGCCAAGGAACCAAAATTTTTCATCATTATTTGTCAAGATCCCTTAAATCTCTTTCCGGGAATTCTCATTCTTTAATAATACTTTGAGATGAATAATCTTACTAAGATTTCAGATAAGAAAAATAAAGCCCAGAAAGTCCAACTTGTCCAAGGTTACACTGTGAATAAGTCACAGAGTCAGAACAGAACCCCGGATTTATATAAAGATTGTCAACTATAGCAATCTGTAAGTGACAGAATTATAGTGAGTTTTATTGTCTCCTTTATATTTTCCTTTGTTCTGATTTTATACTTTAACAGCTTCATTTTTGTAATAAAAACAGTAGCTGCTCTCAGCTATTTCTGCCACGCCAAGATATGCTGGCTTCTGGGGGAATCGTCCAGGAATGAGGGTAGGGTCAGGGGTCTTGTGGCAGGAAAAATGAAATAGTTTCCTTGGGCTGGGCTTCCCTTGCACTATGAAAAATTTAATTTTGTCCTAAGAGCACTGCATCCTAACTACAGACTTGAAAAGTAGCTGTCTTGTTTTAGATTTTCACTTCTAAGCAAGTGAGAACTTGCTGAGGCAGAGAATGGCATCTGAGCTCATAACAGAGGGCAGAAATTGTCTCTTTTTAAATTTCTTATTAAATTCCTGATTTAATTTCTGTATTGCATATTGCCATTCTGCTACCCCTGCTTATGCACTGTCAATCAGACATGGGCTAGGCAGCTGCCTTTGTTAGGCCAGGAGGGCTCCTGGCTTCCAGTGGTTCTTAATAGTTTTGTATCATTCCATAAATACATCACCTGATCTCAGTCATTCTTTTCCCAAATGTGGATCTTTTGAGGAAAGAGGAGCAAAAGAAACGTAGCAGACTCTGTGATAACCCTTCTGTAGACTTGCAAAAGGTCAAACAATGATCTTGTTGCCTTTCTAAGAGTAAGTCAGTATTTGAAAGAAAAATACTCCAGTCTGGGAGTGTAACCTAGCTCTCCTGCTTTGTAGGCTCCTTATGCTATCTACATTTTCCAAGCTGCCACAAGTCTTGCCCACTTCTGAAAGCCAAAGTAGACAAAGTGTGCTCACAACCCTTCTTGTCCTTGCCAGCTCATACCAGTCAATCCATCATTCGGCTGTTGGTTTTCAAACATTGAGCTTTCTCTTCCATTCAATCCCTCGGTGGCCCGTACAGCAGGGGTTTAGCAACCTGTTTTTTCCCCCAGGCCACATGACCTCAGGTGAAGGCCCTGAAATGAGAGGCACATCTCTGTTTCATCTTGGCAGGGCTCAATGAAAGACTCATTCTCAGACCCACACAGTTCCTAGTCACAGTTGTTTGAGCATGTTGACCTACTTTCCTCTAAACAGAAACCAGTGAATGTCTCTGGCAAGTACTTTCAAGAGCATTGACTCTTGTCTTCAAGTCCTTTGGTGCTTTCCTTCCTCCATCATTCTCTTGTGACCCCTTAAACATGACAGAGCTAGTGTGCTGTTTGTTGCTCACTTCCCATTCCACAGCCTGTGTTTTCAGAACAGGAATCGGGCCAGCACCTTCTCTTGCCTTCCTTTTCCTGCTGTACCTCATTGCTAAGCAGCATGAAGGAAACTGAAATTGCTTCTGCATTAGACTGTTTTGGGAATCAGCATAGTGTTTCTGAATTGGATCACATGAACCATGTAACTAACAATATTACAGGGCTGACAGGAGACCCCTGAGCTGACTTCACACACCTCCAATGTTAACCTCTAAGAAAAGCAAAAAGAGTTTTAGGCAGTTCAACACTTAGTTGCCTTAACAGGCAGAATCCTTTGGAGAACATGTACAGGTAATTGTCAGACACCTGCAATTGAGATTCTAAATGGTCCATTAATCTGTTTACACTGTTCTTACCTTTGCTAGTCTACATACTTTTATTCACTTCATCTGGACATATGTAGCATCAGCCTAATAAAAGTAATGTGATCATTTTATTGTCAGTTTGAGAAAAGTTAATCTAAGGGATAAATCTGCTAGGATTTAGCAGTTGGGTGTGAAAGGGTAATCGAATACTTCAACATGCCTTCTGGGTTTTCTAGTAGTTTAAAAACTGCTATAGTCCTCATGACCATGGATAAGTAAATGAATTGTCTGTTCTCCTATCTCAGGATACCTTGGATCCGTTCTGCTCTACTCATCCCTGTGTGTATAGCAGAGTGTGTGTGACCTTCTGTTATTTATATCACATTGCTTTTCTGCTGGAAGTACTAACGTAGTCCTTTGTACCAGCTCTGAGATCACACTGGAATCTTCTAGCACCACCAGCCACTGCATTTCTGCAATTGTCCCCTCTCAGGCCAAGTGGGCCAGGTCAGGGCAAATGATCTGCAGAACTAAACAGGCAACAGGTGGTGAGATGGATGTGGCTATTGCCAGAAACCAGGGATCTTGACTTTTGGGGATGCTTTTGACTGCAAAATGTTCTGAGATGAGAATTGGTGGCATCCAGACCTGGGAATTCATGAAACTGGAGTGTACTGGTTATTTTTGTCTGTTGCTGTGAGAGAACACCTAAAGTCAAGCAATTTAAGGGAGAAAGGGAGATTTATTCAGCTTATGGTTCCAGAGGGAGGATACAGTCTTTTCATGGTGGAAACAGCATGGTTGGCAGCAGAAGCTGGAGGCAGGCTACATCACTGCAAACAGCTTTGAGGTTGAGAGCGGCATGATTCCTTGCTGCAAAGCAGAATTCTTCAGGAGGTAGGGTGGGACTAATTCACCTCAAGACCCACCCTCTGTGACAGCCTTCCTCCAGCAAGACTTTATCTCTCAAAGGTGCCATGACCTTTCCAAACAAATGAGACCATGGAGGACACATTCCAAACCATGACATGGAGAAAGGAGTGAACATCTGGGAGGAACAGCAGTCATAACAGATGTGGGGTGGGGTGGGAAGAAGGGTGATTAGAAGGGTAGTGGTAAGATGGAGTACTGGAACAAAGATGAAAATTATTACATTTATGAATGCTTCAAAATTTCCCTGAGACCCCAAGTGAGAAGACCCAGATTAGCAGAGCAGAGGGGGATTCAGCAACTGGAGAATGCACTCTAGTTCTATGCTGTCCTTTACACTGTTCAGTGACAATACAAATATTTTCTTATCTGTACTCTCCAGTGTGGCAGTCAACAGCCATGTGTAGCTTTTAGTATTTGAGAAGTAGCTGGAATGCCTGCCTCAGGCACTGATTTTTTTTGTTGTTGTTGTTCACATGTGTTTGAGCACATGTGCAAGTGTGGGTGCATGTGTGTGTGGAATCCCAAAGTTATATCTGGTGTTTTTAATTGTTCTCCACTTGTATTATTAAGGAAGGTCTCTCAATTAAAACCAGAGCTTGACTATCAGCTAAGCTAGCTGGCCAGCTTGCTCTGGGGATTCCTTGTCTTTGTCTCCCAAGTGATGGGATTACAGTTGGCTGACCTGCCTGCGTGTCTTTTACATGGGTTCTGAGGATCTAAACTCCATTCTTCGTATCTGTGGGGTATGTGCCTTATCTATTGAGTCATTTCCAGTGACCATTTCCCCCCTACTTTAACATTTAATTTTACCTACCCCATATATGGCTATGCCTATTCTTGGGATGTCATAGCTAGCTTTAGAGTCACAGGTCGCACTGATGGCTGGAGGTGATCTACCACAGTGGTTTAAGGAATGGTTCTGTAGTTGCAGTCTGAACATCCTAAATCCTAATTTGACATTTACCGACTTTGTCACCATAAACAAGGCACCCAATCTTTGGAGACCATTTTTCCCTCCCAAACTAGGTACCACAGCAGTGCTTCTACCACAGAACTGTTAGAAAGGTTAAATTTGATGAGTTAAAACTCTTTAATAAACTCCCTGACATTGATGCAGCTCTCAATTTTGATGTTAGCTTATTTAGTCCTTTTGTATGTTTTGTGCTTTGCCTGTAGTCACTGAATGCTGACGACTCAGTCTGCCTTGTTGATGCCCTGAGGCATGAAGACAAACACACCACACTCTCACTGAGCTCTATGACAGATCATCATTTTTGATTTTGTAATCTTACGGGGTTCTGGACTGCAGAACAAATGAGATTTCGACATGAAGGAAAAGATGAAATTCCCAAGGTCAGAATAATAAGAAAAACATCACATGCCCTAGTTTTCCAATTTACCATTCACTGACAAGCTTTTTCTTTTTCTTTTTGATGTTGTCTTCTTTTTTTAAATATTTTTTATTGTCTCAGCTCATACAAACTTAATAGGTGCACCTGTTCCTTCCCTCCCTTCTCCTCTCCCCACCCCTCTGCTCACTCTCCTCTCACCCTACCCTTCCCACCCCCCAGTGCCTCCCCTCCCCCAATCCCCGGAGAATCCTTTAATGTGCATGCCTGACTGTCCTCTAGGTCCTCCTCTCGGATGACATACAAGGACCCAGCGGTATTTCCCTGAACCCTTTCCTGTGTTCCCCTTAAGCATAGGAACACTATTTTGGCTGTCAATCCCTAGCTTCCAAGGATCTTGGTGCTTTTAGCAAATGCTAGACTTTGTGGGGACAATAGTGTGTTGGACATTGTGCAGGGCATGTAAAGTCCAATTATGATTGCTTTGGCCCTAACTTGTGTGGAGTATCTTGCATATTATTGCTCCTCCCATCCTTATGCTCTTACACTCTTACCGCCCCCTCTTCCGCAAATGTCCCTGAGCCTCAGGATGGGGAGAGATTAGGCTGGCCTAGTTCTAGGTGGTTGATATAGAGGCTCTGAAGTTCTGGATTATGGTTTGTTGATTTTCTTTTGCGGTTTTGCTGCTCCTGCAATGCTCTTCACTACATCCTGATGGGTATTGGATATCAGCCCCTGGCCAGAGATAAAAAGCTGTTAAACTAGAGTCTTGTTATAAGAGTATATTCAAAGGTAGATGTAATAAAAGTAGGAAACCACAGTGAGGGAGGGATCAATCACCCATTTGCAAAATGGTTACTTATTATCTGCCAGACTATATGCCCTCCCCTTCTGGTGAGATCACACCCCCTCAGTTGTAAATGATCAGGAACGAAAAGTCTGTGAACTAACCAGATGTCTCATTGCTTACTTATAGTCCTTGATGGACGCCAATTTTCTCTGCTGTAACATGGTCCCCTCTCTCCTTGTTTCTGGTGTGGCCCTCCTACCCCATCCCGCCTGTTCATACTCCTTGCAATTACTGTATCACAGAGATTTATCTTCGAGTGTCTCTAGGTGGGCTGGGTGGGTTTGGTACTAGGAGCCACCTATTAGGGAGTACATATGGCGCTTAATTTTCTGGGTCTGGGATACTTCACTCAATATAATTGTTTCTAATGACATCCATTTCCCGGCAAATTCCAGTAATTCATCATTTTTGAGGGCTGAGTAGTACTCAATTGTATAGATGTACCACAGTTTCCTTATCCACTCGTCAGCTGTTGGACATTTGGGTTGATTCCATGACTTTGCTATTGTAAACAGTGCTGCTATGAACATGGTCGTGCTTGTGCTATCGAGGTGAACCTCTGCTGCATGGGGGGTTATTCCCAAAAGTGGAATAGCAGGGTCATATGGCATTTCAATCTTTAATTTCTTTAAGAATCTGCAGACGGCTTGCCAGAGTGGCTGTATGAGCCTGCATTCCCACCAGCAATGTGGGAGAGTTTCCCTCTCTCTACATCCTCTCCAGCATTTGGTGTTGTTTGTATTGTGGATTTTTTGCCATCCTGACCGGGGTGAGATGATATCTCAGGGAAGTTTTGATTTGCATTTCCCTGATGGCTAAGGAAGTGGAGCGTTTTTTAAGATATTTGTTGGACATTTTAATTTCATCCCTGGTAAAGTTTCTTTTAAGTTCCAGGGCCCATTTTTTAATTGGGCCATTAGTTTCCTTGGTGTTTAGTTTTCTAAGTTCTTTGTGCACTCTGGATAATAGAGCTCTATCAGATATGTGGTTAGTGAAGATTTTCTCCCATTCTGTGGGTTGCCTTTGAGCTCGTGTTACAATCTCTTTATCTGAACAGAAGCTCTTTAATTTCACAAGATCCCAACTGTTGAGAGTTGGTAGCAGTGACTGTGCCATTGGATGTCTGTTTAGGAAATGGCCTAACCCAATCAGCTCGAGGAAATTCCCTACCCTTTCAACTATGGTTTTTATAGTCTCTGGCCTTAAATCAAGGTCCTTGATCCATTTGGAATTAAGTCTTACACAAGCCGACAGATATGGGTCCAGTTTTAATCTTCTACATGTGGAGATCCAGTTTTGCCAGCACCATTTGTTGAAGATACTGTTCTTTTTCCATTGGATTCTTTGGGCCCCTTTGTCAAAGACCAAATGGCTGTAATTTTGTGGGCTTATATCTGGGTCTTCAATCCTTATCCATTGATCTGTGTGTCTATTTTGGAGCCAGTACCAGGCTGTTTTTATAAGTATGGATTTGTAATATAGACTAAGGTTCGGTATGGTAATACCTCCAGCAGTGTTTTTGTTACTCAGGATTGTCTTTGCTATCCTGGGTCTTTTGTGCCTCCATATGCATTTTGAGATTGTTTGGTCAACTTCTTTAAAGAATTGCTTTAGGATTTTAATTGGTATAGCATTGAATTTTTATTTTGCCTTTGGTCAGATGGTCATTTTTACGATGTTGATTCTGCCAATCCAGGAACATGGGAGGTCTTTCCACCTTCTGGTGTCTTCTGCAATTTCTTTCTTGAGAGTTTTAAAGTTTTCATTGTGAAGGTCTTTTACCTCCTTGGTTAGGTTTATACCAAGGTATTTCATTTTTTAGGGGTTATAGTAAATGGGATTGTTTCTCTCAGGGCTTTTTCACTTCTTTCATTCTGGGCATATAGAAAGGCCACTGATTTTTGCACATTTATTTTGTATCCTGCCACCCTGCTGAACTTCTCAATTAGTTCCAGGAGCTTCCTGATGGATTTTTTGGGATCACTGAGGTATAAGATCATGTCATCTGCAAATAGGGAAAGCTTGACTTCTTCCTTGCCAATTCGAATCCCTTTTATGTTCCTTTCTTTTCTTATGGGTTCAGCTAACACTTCAAGTACAATATTGAATAGAAGTGGTGAGAGTGGTCAGCCTTGACTTGTTCCTGATCAAAGTGGGAATTCTTCCAGTTTTTCCCCATTGAGTATAATCCTTGCTGTAGGCTTGTTGTATACAGCTTTTATTATATTGATAAAGGTTCCTTCCATTCCTACTGTCTCTAGCGTTTTGATCATAACAGGCTGTTGGATCTTCTCAAAAGCTTTTTCTGCATCTATCGAGAGTATCATGTGGTTTTGGACTTTGGAGTGGTTTATATTATGAATTACATTTATTGATTTGCGTATGTTGAACCATCCTTGTGTGCCGGGGATAAAGCCTACTTGGTCCCCGTGAATGATCTTTTTGATATGTTTTTGAATTCGATTTGCTAAGACTTTGTTGAGAATCTTTGCATCTGTGTTCATCAGAGAGATTGGCCTATAGTTTTCTTTTTTAAGTGAATCTTTATTAGGTTTTGGGATTAAAATGATATTACCTTCATAGAAGGAATTAGGTAGTGTTCCTTCCTTTGCTATTTGATGGAACAGTTTAAGGAGTATTGGTGTTATTAACTCCTTAAATGTCTGGTAGAACTCTGTGCTGAATCCATCTGGTCCAGGACATTTTTTGGTGGGAAGATTTGAGATTACTTCCTCAATTTCCTTATATGTTATAGGACTATTTAAATAATTCACAACTTCCTGATTCAATTTAGGTAAGTTGTGTTTACTTAGGAATTCATCCATCTCTTTTGTGTTGTCATATTTCACAGAGTATAAGTTTTTGAAATATGACGTTATAATTCTCTAGATTTATTGGGTATCAGTAGTGATAACTCCGTGTTCATTTCCAATTTCATTAATTTGGGTTTTCTCTCTCTTGCTTTTGGTTAATTTAGCTAGGGGTGTATCAATCTTATTGATTTTTTCAAAGAACCAGCTTTTTGACTGGTTGATTTTTTTCTATCGTTTTCCTAATCTCAATTTCAGATATTTTCCCCTTATTTTGCTAATCTCCTCTCTTCTACTGCTTTTGGGATCAGATTGCTCTAGTGTCTCTAAAGCTTTAAGCTGCATTGTTAAGTTATTTATTTCTGATGTTTCGATTTTTTTGATGTAGGCATTAAGAGCTATGAACTTACCTCTTAGAACAGCTTTCATTGTGTCCCAGAGATTTTGGTAAGTTGTATTTTCATTATCATTCACTTTCAGGAAATCTTGAATTTCCTTTTTAATTTCTTCTTGGATCCAGTTCTCATTCAGCATCATAGTGTTAAGTTTCCAGGAGTTGGTGTATTTTCTGTCTTTTGTTGTGTTGTGAATGTCCAGCTTTAGGCCGTGGTGGTCTGATAGGGCACAGGCTAGAATTTCAACTTTCCTGTATATGTGGAGATTCATTTTGTGGCCCAATATGTGATCTATTTTGGAGAAAGTTCTTTGTGCTGCTGAGAAAAATGTGTATTCTTTGGTACGTGGATGCAAAGTTCGATAGAGATCTGTAAGGTCCATTTCTTTAAGGGTTTGATTAAGTTCCAAAGTGCCCCTGTTAAGCTTTTGACCTGTTGATCTATCCCATGTTGAGAGAGCAGTGTTGAAATCCCCAAGAATTATCGTTTGGGGGTTGATTTCTTGCTTTAGACACTGTAGGATTTTCTTAATGAATGTGGAGGGGCCCGTATTGGGTGCATATATGTTCAGTATTGTGAAGTCTTCCTGGTGAATTGTACCTTTGACTAAAATGTAGTATCCGTCTGTGTCTCTTATGATTTTCTTTGGTTTGGGCCAGGGGCGACTCACCTGGGGGTGGCCTGGAGGAGTGGGGAGCTGGAGGCACGGTCGGTCAGGCAGACAAAGGCTGCGGGGGAGGGAGAAGGGCTTCTTTTTCTTTTCTTTTCTTTTATTTATTTATTTTTTTAAGACAGCGTTTCACACATTTCAGGCTGGCCTCAAACTCTTTGTAGCCAAGGATGGTCTTGGACTCCATGCTTATCCTTAATCTCCTGCTTGCCACCTACCATGTGCTGGAATTGTAGGATGTGCCATCAAGCCTGGTTTCACTTGTTGACTCCTATACTGGAAGATTGGTAGTGATTATAGACACTGACTATGGTGCTGCACCTGAATTTGTACACACTTTTTACTAATTATGTGACCTTGAGCAAATTGAGTAGCCTCTCTAAGTCTATTTCCTTATTTGCCAATTGAACATAACAAAAGTATCTCTCTCATAAAATTGTTGTAAAGATTAAATGAGTCAATACCTCCAAAGCACTTGGAGAAGAACTTGGAACTGGTGCACACTTGATAAATATCAGTTTTATGATTACTGTGTACTATGTTGGTGCCAGACAACAATGATAAGTGCTCTCTTGTCCTTACTAAAGTAGCTCTAGAAGAGGGATATACACACATGTAAGTACAGTAAGGTGTTGCAGAGAATAAAGGTAATAGAAATAATTATTTACAAGGCACAAGATGACATTAAGAAAGAAGAGATAGGGTCTGGAGTGGTGGTCAGTCAGTAAAGTATGTGTCGCATGAATTTGAGGACTTGAGTCTAGATCTCCAGCACCCATATAGAAAGCCAGGTGTAATCATACACATCTGTAAACTTAGTTCATTGGAATGGAGACAGGCAGATCTTTGGAGTTCACTGGCCAGCCAGCTGCCTAGCCAAATTGGTGACTGCTAGGTTCAGTGAAAAGATCTCTTCTCAAAAGATTAGTTAGAGAGTAATTAAAGAGGATACCTGACATCAGCTTCTGGCCTGCACACACACACACACACACACACACACACACACACACACACACACACACACACACACACACACAGAGACATTTTCCATAGAAATGGAAAGCAGATGTATCATGTGAGCATTTCAATTAAATGTTTTAATGTATAAATGAGTCCAAGTAAACAATGGCTAAATTTGTTTGTCCACAATGTAAGGGAGAGCATGTAAGCAAAAGATGATTGGAGAGGTCATCAAGAAGCAGAAATTGAAAGTCTTGTTGGTTGGTGTCTTACTCTCATTCCCGTTGCTGTAATGAACACATGACCCAAACAATTTTAGAGACTGTAAGGATTTTTATTCACCTTATAATTTTGAGTTATAGTCTTCATGATGGTATAAGAATGATACATAAGCCAAGGGAACTGGCCACACTCTATCCACAGGAAGAGTTGAGAGAGATATATGCCTTTTAATTTACCAGTCTACCGTATTCCAACCAGCTCTTTCTCCATCTTACCCATTTTCCTCAGTGAATGGCCCCATGTATCACGAATTGGATTCCCACACCAATTCAGACAATCTCTTAAAGACTTGATTAGAGGCTTGCCTGTCTGAAGCAAATAATCCTTCATAGGGGTGTCTAAAGGCCCAGTTTTCGGTTAACACCTAAAAGTAACTGCCACAGTTAGGTTGCAAATTCTGTACTTTATCCTGAATAATGTGAAGCTACTGAATGATTTGTTATTTTAGTTTTGGTATAGGGTCATAGCCTGCAAACTATTCATGTAGCCAGGGATTATCTTGAACTCCTGATCATCCTGCCTTCACCTCCTATCACCATTCCTGGCCCACTAAAGGATTTTGTGTAGGATAGTATCATAACCAAGGCATTCTAGAAGGAATCCTTTCGGGGCAGTAGAGGATAAAATTTGGAGGTAGGGGTGCAAGTTAGGAGATTATTGTAGTGATCCAGGAACAAGGTGATGGTGGTTGTAATTAAGTGATGATGATTATCATGATGAGATGATAAAGATACGGAGACAGGATAATATAAAATGGACCTACAGATGTGAATTCACTACACTGATGAATGGGCGATAGTACAGAAGGATGATCAGTTTTAGAGACAAATTCATAGTTACTTTGGGGCATGTTGGGCTTAGGCAATGCATTTTGAGGTGTTGTTTTGTAACTTATAGGAGAGATGTGTAGGACTGGAGATACAAATATGGGAGACATCAGAGGGCTGCATCAGGGTTTCTCATTTTCTACTTTCATCTTAGGATTTCTAGAACTTTAAGTACTTTCAATTTCTGAAGGTCCATCTTTAGCCCTGATCTTCCTGCTGAGATTTAGATTTCTATAACTGACCATCTGCAGAGGATCTCTAATCAGCTAGCTAATATACATCATCATCATGACATTAACATGGTCTTCAATTAATACCCATTCTCTGTGTCCCTTCCCTTTTCCTATTCTTACTCCCCCCTCCCCATTTTCTCTTTCTCTCTTCCTCTTTTAATGCTAGAAATCAATCCCAGAGCTTCATACATGTTAGACGGGTACTCTACCATTAAACTATATCACTAAACTCAGTTTTTAAAATCCACTCCTGCTTGGTCTTTCCACAGACAGACAGACAGAAAGACAGACACACTAAGCCTTTTTTTGACCCAGTGTCTTGCTGTATAGCCCATAGTGTTATAGACTCACTGTCCTTCTGCTTCAGTGTCCTTGTGGGATTACAGGCATATATCAGCACACTCAGCTTCCCAGGAGTTTTCTTTGATTTCTTTTCTCCTCCATTCTCTGTATCCAATCCATCAGCAAATCCTGTCAGGCCTATCTCTAGTAAATTATATTTATATTTTATTTCTCTTTCTCTGTCTCCATCTCCTTAATCACCACCATCATTTCTCTTAGATCACTGCAGGGTTCTTCTGATTTTCCTACTTGTACTCTGTATACAACAGCAAGAGCTAGCTTTCTGATATGCAAATCTGATATCAGTCTCCTTGCTTGTGCCAACTGGACAATGCTGAAGGCCAAGCCTTTAGGCACATCTGTAAAGAGATGTTAAAGCTATCCCTGAGCAAGCCTGTAGTAGGTTATCTAATTGATTTGGGAAGGCCCAGCCCATAGTGGGTGGAACCATTTCCTGGGCAAGTGGAAAGGGGGAGAGAGCTGGTTCCTATTTTGGGCATACTGTCAGGTCTTTGTGTGGATGCAGTGCAGTCATTATCCTTGGTTCCTAGTGTTGGTATGAATTCTCCTGCCATGTTGAGGAACTGTAACCAAGAATTGTGTTCCCCTAAGTTGGTTTTAGTTCAGCAACAGGAAGATGAAATGAAAACATTGCTTCAGAGCTCTCAAGGCCTTCTGGTTATACTTTGTTTTTTTTTTGTTGTTTTTTTTTTATTTTTTTTTATTAAAAATTTAATTATACATTTTAAAATTTTTTTACCAGTTCCCTCCCTCCCCCCTCCTCCCCCCGAACCCCCTCCTCTCCCTCCTCTCCCTCCCCATCCCCCAGTGCCTCCCCCCCAATTCCCAGAGAGTCCTTTATTGTGTACGCCTAACTCTCCACTGGGTCTTCCTCTCCAATGACATAAAAGGACCCAGTGGCATTTCCATAAGCCCTTTCTCTTGTTCCCCTTAAGCATAGGATCACTACTATGGCTGTCAATCCCTTGCCTCCAGGGGTCTCGGTGCCCTTAACAGATGCTAGACTTTATGAGGGCAACAGTGGGCTGGACATTGCGCAGGGCATGCAAAGTCCCATTATGATTGCTTTGGCCCCAACTATTGTTGAGAATCTTGCAAATCGTTGCTCCTCCCATCCTTTTGCTCTTACAATCTTACCGCCCCCTCTTCCGCAAATGTCCCTGAGCTCCAGGATGGGGAGAGATTAGGTTGGCCTAGTTCTAGGTGATTGATATAGAGTCTCTGAAGTTCTGGATTGTGGTTGGTTGATTTTCTTTTGCAGTTTTGCTGCTCCTGCAATGCCCTTCACTCCATTCTGCTGGGCACTGTATGTCACCCCCTGGCCAGAGACAAAAGCTGTTAAACTGGAGTCTTGTTATAATAGCACATTCAAGGGTAGATGTAATAAGAGTAGGAAACCTCAGTGAGGGAGGGGTCCATCACCCATTTGCGAAATGATTACTTTTTATCTGCTAGACTATATGCCCCCCCTTCTGGTGAAATCAGGAAAGAACGTCTGTGAACTTAACCTGGTTTCTCATTACTTACTTGCAGACCTTGATGGAGGCCTATTTTCTCTGCTGTAACATGGTCCCCTCTCTCCTTGTTTCTGGTTTGGCCCTCCTACCCCATCTCTCTTGTTCATAATCCTTGCAATTACTGTGTTACATAGGTTTACTTTTAAGTGTCTCAATGTGGGCTGGATGAGTTTGGTACTAGGAGCCACCTATTAAGGAGTACATACGGCGCTTAATTTTCTGGGTTTGGGATACTTCACTTAATATAATTCTTTCTAATGACATCCATTTCCCAGCAAATTCCAGTAATTCATCATTTTTGATGGCTGAGTAGTACTCCATTGTATAGATGTACCACAGTTTCCTTATCCACTCGTCAACTGTTGGACATTTAGGTTGATTCCATGACTTTGCTATTGTAAACAGTGCTGCTATGAACATGGTCGAGCTTGTGCTATCGAGGCGAACCTCTGCTGCATGGGGGGTTATTCCCAAAAGTGGGATAGCAGGGTCATATGGCATTTTAATCTTTAATTTCTTTAAGAATCTCCAGACAGCTCGCCAGAGTGGCTGTATGAGCCTGCATTCCCACCAACAATGTAGGAGAGTTCCCCTCTCTCCACATCCTCTCCAGCATTTGTCATTGTTTGTATTGTGGATTTTTGCCATCCTGACCGGGGTGAGATGGTATCTCAGGGAAGTTTTGATTTGCATTTCCCTGATGGCGAAGGAAGTGGAGCATTTTTTAAGATATTTGTTAGACATTTTAATTTCATCCCTGGTAAAGTATCTTTGAAGTTCCAGGGCCCATTTTTTAATTGGGCCAGTGTTTTCCTTGGAGTTTAGTTTTCTAAGTTCTTTGTGCACTCTGGACAGTAGAGCTCTATCAGATATGTGGTTAGTGAAGATTTTCTCCCATTCTGTGGGTGGCCTTTGAGCTCGTGTTACAATCTCTTTATCTGAACAGAAGCTCTTTAATTTCACAAGATCCCAACTGTTGAGAGTTGGTAGCAGTGACTGTGCCATTGGATGTCTGTTTAGGAAGTGTTGGCCTAGCCCAATCAGCTCGAGGGAGTTCCCTATCCTTTCAACTATGGTTTTTAAAGTCTCTGGCCTTAAATCAAGGTCCTTGATCCATTTGGAATTAAGTCTTGTACATGGTGACAAGTACGGGTCCAGCTTTAATCTTCTGCATGTGGAGATCCAGTTTTGCCAGCACCATTTGTTGAAGATGCTGTTCTTTTTCCATTGGACTCTTTGGGCCCCTTTGTCAAAGACCAAATGGCTGTATTTTTGTGGGCTTATATCTGGGTCTTCAATCCTTATCCATTGATCTGTGTGTCTATTTTAGAGCCAGTACCAGGCTGTCTTTATAACTATGGATTTGTAGTATAAACTAAGGTTTGGTATGGTAATACCTCCAGCAGTGTTTTTGTTACTCAGGATTGTCTTTGCTATCCTGGGTCTTTTGTGCCTCCATATGAATTTTGAGATTATTTGGTCAACTTCTTTAAAGAATTGCTTTGGGATTTTAATTGGTATAGCATTGAATTTGTATATTGCCTTTGGTAGGATGGTCATTTTTACGATGTTGATTCTACCAATCCAGGAACATGTGAGGTCTTTCCACCTTCTGGTGTCTTCTGCTATTTCTTTCTTTAGGGTTTTAAAGTTTTCATTGTGAAGGTCTTTTACCTCCTTGGTTAGGTTTATACCAAGGTATTTCATTTTTTTAGGGGCTATAGTAAATGGGATTGTTTCTCTCAAGGCTTTTTCACTTCTTTCATTCTGGGCATATAGGAAGGCCTCTGATTTTTGCACATTTATTTTGTATCCTGCCACCCTGCTGAACTTCTCAATTAGTTCCAGGAGTTTCCTGGTGGAGTTTTTGGGATCCCTCAGGTATAAGATCATGTCATCTGCAAATAGGGATAGTTTGACTTCTTCCTTGCCGATTTGAATCCCTCTTATGTCCCTTTCTTGTCTTATGGCTTCAGCTAAGACTTCAAGTACAATATTGAATAGAAGTGGTGAGAGTGGACAGCCTTGTCTAGTTCCTGATCGAAGTGGGAATGCTTCCAATTGTTCCCCATTGAGCATAATCCTTGCTGTAGGCTTGTTGTATACAACTTTTATTATATTGATAAAGGTTCCTTCCATTCCTACAGTCTCTAGCGTTTTGATCATAAAAGGCTGTTGGATTTTGTCAAAGGCTTTTTCTGCATCTATGGAGAGTATCATGTGGTCTTGGACTTTGGACTGGTTTACATGATGAATTACATTTATTGATTTGCGTATGTTGAACCAACTTTGTGTGCCGGGGATGAAGCCTACTTGGTCCCCGTGAATGATCTTTTTGATATGTTTTTGAATCCGATTTGCTAAGACTTTGTTGAGAATCTTTGCATCTGTGTTCATCAGAGAGATCGGCCTATAGTTTTCTTTTTTAAGTTCATCTTTATTAGGTTTTGGGATTAAGACGATATTAGCTTCATAGAAGGAATTTGGCAGTGTTCCTTCCTTTGCTATTTGATGGAACAGTTTAAGGAGTATTGGTGTTATTAACTCCTTAAATGTCTGGTAGAATTCTGTGCTGAATCCATCTGGCCCAGGACATTTTTTGGTGGGAAGATTCGAGATTACTTCTTCAATTTCCTTGTATGTTATAGGACTATTTAAATAATTCACAACTTCCTGATTCAATTTAGGTAGGTTGTGTTTACTTAGAAATTCATCCATCTCTTTTGTGTTGTCAAACTTCACAGAGTGTAAGTTTTTGAAATATGATGTTATAATTCTCTGGATTTCTTCGGTATCTGTAGTGATAACTCCATGTTCATTTCTAATTTTGTTAATTTGGGTTTTCTCTCTCTTGCTTTTGGTTAATTTAGCTAGGGGTGTATCAATCTTATTGATTTTTTCAAAGAACCAGCTTTTTGACTGGTTGATTTTTTCTATCGTTTTCTTAATCTCGATTTCAGATATTTCTCCCCTTATTTTGCTAATCTCCTCTCTTCTATTACTTTTGGGATCAGATTGCTCAAGTTTCTCCAAAGCCTTAAGCTGCATCGTTAAATTATTTATTTCTGATGTTTCCAATTTTCTGATGTAGGCATTAAGAGCTATGAACTTACCTCTTAGAACAGCTTTCATTGTGTCCCAGAGATTTTGGTAAGTTGTATTTTCATTTTCGTTCACTTTCAGAAAATCTTGAATTTCCCGTTTAATTTCTTCCTGAATCCAGTTCTCATTCAGCATCATATTGTTAAGTTTCCAGGAGTTAGTGTATTTTCTCTTGTTTGTTGTGTTGTTGTGGATGTCCAGCTTTAGGCCGTGGTGGTCTGATAGGGCACAGGCTAGAATTTCGACTTTTTTGTATATGTGTAGATTCATTTTGTGGCCCAATATGTGATCTATTTTGGAGAAAGTTCCGTGTGCTGCTGAGAAAAATGTGTATTCTTTGGTACGTGGGTGAAAAGTTCGATAGAGATCTGTAAGGTCCATTTCTTTAAGGGTTTGGTTAAGCTCCAAAGTGTCTCTGTTAAGCTTTTGACCTGTTGATCTATCCCATGTTGAGAGGGCGGTGTTGAAATCCCCGAGAATTATTGTTTGGGGATTGATTTCTTGCTTTAGACGCTGTAGGGTTTTCTTAATGAATGTGGAGGGGCCCATATTGGGTGCATATATGTTCAGTATTGTGAAGTCTTCCTGGTGAATTGTACCTGTGACTAAAATGTAGTATCCATCGGTGTCTCTTATGATTTTCTTTGGTTTGAAGTCCACTTTGTCTGAAAGCATAATTGCTACCCCTGCCTGTTTCCTGGTTCCATTAGCTTGCAAGATTTTGGACCAGCCTTTCATTCTTAGGACGTGCCTATCTTTTGTGGTGAGATGAGTTTCCTGAAGGCAGTAGATTGTTGGATTGTGTTTTTTAATCCAAGTTTGTAATCTGTGTCTCTTAATCGGTGAGTTAATGCCGTTGACATTTAATGTTATAATAGAGAAATTATTTTTAATTCTGGACATTTTTTATGTTTAGTAGATTTTGTAAGCATGTTGTTTGATATTTATATTTTGTTGGTATTATACTTCCATTCTGTCCTCCTGGATACGCTTGTTCTTTTTTTCAAGCTTGAGTATCATTTCTAGCATTTTTTGAAGGCCTGGTTTGGTAGACATGTATCCCTTCAAGTTGTCTTTGTGCTGAAAAACTTTTCTTTCTCCCTCAATCATGACAGATAGTTTTGCCGGGTATATCAGTCTGGGTTGGCATTTTTGCTCATTTAATACTTGAAGTATGTCTCTCCAAGCTCTTCTTGCTTTTACTGTTTCCATTGAGTAGTCATTTGTTATTCTAATAGGTTTACCTTTAAAAGTGAGTTGCTTTTTTTCTCTTGAAGCTCTCAGCACCTTTTCTTTGTCTTGAATGTGGAGTGTTTTGACTATTATTTGCCGTGGCGATTTTCTATTTTGGTCATATCTGTTTGGAGTGCGAAATGCCTCTTGTATTTGGATAGGCCTCTCATTCTTTAATTATGGGAAGTTTTCATTTATGATGAATTGAAATATTCCCTCAGGTGTGGTATTTTGGGATTCTTGTTCTGGTATTCCATGAATGCACATGTTAGGTTTCTTCAGGGTGTCCCATATTTCTTGAATGTTCCTCTCCAGTATCTTTTTGGCTTTAACAATCTCTTCCATTGAGCTGGTTAATTCTCCTACTTTGTCTTCAAGATCTGAGATTCTATTTTCTGCCTCATTTGTTCTGCTGATAAGACTTTCTGTGGAGTTTTGGGTTGAAGATAACTTATCTCTTAGTTCAATTTTAAACTCTGCCTGAGACTGTTTTACCTGCTCTATACCTATTTTTGTTTCTTGAACTGTTCTTCTCAACTCCTCCAGGTTCCTGTTGTGTTCCTGTTCAAAGTGGTTGACACGGTTATTTAACTCTTCTCGGATTTCCTCTTTCATATTATTAATCATGGTAATGATCATACTCTGAAAGTCGTTATGTTGGGTCTGGCTTTCATGGCTATTTTCTATGGATTTGTTCTGGTCGCAATCCATCGTTATGGGATTGATTCTTTTGGTGGGAGATTGTTCTTGGGGTTTGTTTCTCGTGGATCTGCACTTTGACTTGTACATTGTTGTTTTGTTTTTTAGAACCTTTCAGTTTCTTTGTGTTTTTCACTGAACCGATGTAGTTGGTATTGTTACACCTGCCAGTTGTTACTAGTGCTTGCCTTGGATTGGGTATGTTTGTGTATTGGTATTGTTATATCCTAGATGAGACTACTAGGATGTTAGTACGTCAGTTACGTAATCAGGGGATGAATATAAGTATGGTAGTGCACTTTTATGATCTAGTGTCTTGGTGAAATGTGAGGGTGGGTCGTGTACTCCCTGGAGTTGTATGTTTTTGGGGTGGCTGTATGAGGAAGCTGACCTAGAACATTGATACTAGAAAGGATCAGTAAGGTGAAAGAAAAGAAAAAGAATAAGGAAAAAAAAAAAGGTTTACTTATCTTTAGGCTGGATGTGAAGAGTCTCGCATGTGATACAATGGTTGTAGTGAAGTCCAGATGTATGGCCTGTGTTCTCTTTGTTCCTTAGAGTTTTGCTTGAGTTTCCTTTGTATTCTATTGAATTCTGAGTAGCAGTGTGACTTCCGTGGACCACATGCGTAGGTCCCCGGTGGGCCAGAGAGGCAGAGGGTCTGATGTTGATGGCAGAATTCTTCACCTGCGACCTGGGCGCTGGTCGGGGTTCGGCGCTGAGGGGGGCTGGGGGCAAAGCCGGCGGCCGCGCGCGCGGGTGCTGCTGGCTGGGCGGCTAGGCTCCGGGGTGGGGGGCTCTGGTTATACTTTGATAGGCATCTAAGCTCTTATACTTAAGATGTACCTGCTGAAATGCCTGATCTTATCCCGTGTGAGCATTACATGTTCACTATGCCCCCAACTATCATGTGCCCTCATGGGGTCTGTTGCACTCTGTCCAAAATGTTCTTTTCTCACTTTCTTTCTCATGGTCCAGATCTCAGCTCCAGTATCAAGTCCTCAGATAGTCCAAAGTAAATAACCCATTGCTCTAGTCAGTGTCTTACTGCCCTGTTTTATTTTATTCCTACTCATTGTTTCATCGATTGGGTGAGTCTTTATATTTTCCCCCCACTATAGCATAATCTGCACAAGAATGGTGGCTTCATTTGCATTCTTCCTTCTGAGTGTCTAATATCTATCACAGTACTCAGTAGGTTTTTTTATGGACACTGGTTGAATGAATGAGTCAGAGTATATATGGAAGTTGTTAAAGCCATAAGCAATGCATGATTGTGTAATTACCTCAAGGAGAGTCTGCAGAGTAAAATGTGAATTCTAAAAGGGTGAGCAGAGGAAGGTCTGTCCGTCTGCTCAGCCACTTTGGAGGAACAACCAGAGAGGTAGGAGGAGAAAGAAGGAAGTGTGATGCCACAGAAGGCAATTCTGCTTCCCTCCCTAGAAGTCACCAGTGCTAACAGATGGGTGGCTTTCCTTCCAAATCATGTTCCACATATTTACAAATGTTTATGTTACATGCATATGTAGTTGTGGTTTTTATATAAATGAGTTCCTAGTATATGCATTATTCTATCACTAACTTTAAAAAAGCTTTGAGTTACAATTTATATGCCATAAAACTTAAATATATTTAAAGTGTTCAATGCTATAATTTGTTATATTTATAAATATGTGCAATAACACTATGGTCAGTTTTTAGAACATTTTCGTCAATTCAAAAAATAAAACTCATGTATTCCAGTCTGCCTGCATGGTTGCTGATAAATGACCATCACACAGCTTAAGGAAACAAGGAGTTTACTTTCTTACGATAGTCCGGTTACAGTTCATAGTCCAGCTTGACAGGAGAGCACGCACCAACACCAGGGCTGAGGGAACTAGCCACACCATCACTGCATAATGGCTAAGAGATGGACAATCTTTACTTGCCAGACCAGCATGTCTGGCCAAGTATACAGAAAGATCCCCACTCTCTCAACCAGCTCTCTGTGATTTATCCATGGCCTAATCCCACCCACCATTGGCTGGGTCTTCCCTACCAGCTGGACAATCTCCTTCAGGTTTGCTCTGGGCTTAACCATCAACTCTCTACAACTGTGCCTAGAGCTCAAATCCTCAACAGTCAAGTTGACACCTGTGCTTAACTATGACACCATGCATTTTGACTATCACCACTAAAGCCCTCTTCCCACCCTAACCTTATACACTTACTAATCTACTTTCTATTTTTATAGATGTTCTTTTTTTCTTCTGAACATTTGTGATCATTTTATGAGACAAAGTCTTGATATACAGCCCAGACTGGTTCAAAACTTGCTACTTAGCTCAAATGGACCTCACACTCATTATCCTCCTTGCCTCAACCTCCAAGGGCTGGGAGGTATGTGGCTGACTGGCTTATTTCACTTAGTAACATGCTTCCAAAGTCTGCTCATGTTTCTTGTTTCTGCAGCATGAATCAGAGTTTCACTATTTTTATTACTAAATAATATTGCTCTGTGCGTGCGTGTGTGTGTGTGTGTGTGTGTGTGTGTGTGTGTGTGTGTGTGTGTGTGTTTATGTTTATCAAAGGACACTGTGTGTCCCTGTGGACGACCAAGGATGAATTCGGGAATCATCCTGGATTGCTTCTACCTCCTCCTTGCTTCACTCTGGGATTTTCCAGCCTCCACCCACCAGAGCCAGGAGTGCAGACCACTGCTGTTTCAGCCTGGCATTTTTTATGTGGGATCTGGGATCTGAACTCAGAACCTTCTGCTTGTGAGACACAGTTTTAACCCCTGAGCCCATGAAGATTTTTCCCCCTATTTTTTTCTCCCACATTTTTTTCCTAATCATATAAGCTCAATAGGTACCCCCATCCTCTTCCTCCCCTCTCCAGTCATCCCTTCTTGTACTCTCCCCTCTCCCCCCTTCCTTTCACATCCCTTCCCCTCTCTCAGTGCCTCCCCCTTTCTCCCTCCCATCCCCTGGAACATACTTTTGTGTGAATGCCAAATCTCCCTCTGAGTCCTCCACCCTAGTGAGAAGTGAGCACTCAGTGGCATAGCCTGGATGGGAATTCTATTATGACTGTTAATCCCTTGCCTCTAAGGATCCTACTGTCCGAAGCCTTCTCCCATGTGAACCATGCTAGACTTTGGGAGGTTGTTGATATGTCAGCCATTGTGCAGGTCAGGCAAAGTCCATTTCTGGCTGCTGCATCCCTAACTTGTGTGGAGTATCTTGCATACTGTTGGTCCTCCCCATCTTTAGGCTCTTACAATCCTGCCACCCCCTCTTCCACAAGTTTCCCTGAGCTTTAGGATGGGGAGAGATTTTGCTGGCCTGGTTCCAGGTGATTAATGTAGGGTCTTTGGTGTTCTGAATTATGGTTTGTTGTTTTCAGTTTTGCTTTTCCTGCACTGCCCTTGGCTGCATCCTGATTGGTATCAAAGGTCACCTCCTAACCAAAGATAAAAGTCTGTTTAAATGAGGATCTTAAAGTAAGAGGAAGCTCAAAGGTAGATGGAAGAATAGGAGTAGGACACAGCAGTTTTGTGTGGGGGAGTCAGTGTCCCATTCCGGGATGGTTATCTATCTGCCAGTCTTTATATTCTCTCTGATTGGTGAGATCAAACCTGTTAAGTCGCAAGTGACCAGGAAGGGAAGTGAGAGTGAGCTGCACCAAATGTCTCGCTATTTACATGCAATACTTGACAGTGACCTATTTTCTCTACTGAACCATGATCCCCTATCTCCTTTTTTGGGGGATCCCTCCTTCCCCTTCCCTCCTGTTATAATCTTTGTGATTGCAATAG
Source organism: Typhlomys cinereus (assembly GCA_023101885.1). NCBI lineage: Eukaryota > Metazoa > Chordata > Mammalia > Rodentia > Platacanthomyidae > Typhlomys > Typhlomys cinereus. Next base: position 3,347,511 of record JALPQD010000236.1, on the reverse strand, counting down.
GTATTACAGAGATTTACCTTTGAATGTCATTAAGTGGGTTTGGAACTAGGATCTACCTATTAGGGAGTACATACCGTGTCTAGCTTTCTGTGTCTGGGATACTTCAGTCAATATAATTTTTCTAATTCCATCCATTTCCCAGAAAATTTCACTAATTTGTCTTTTTTCATGGCTGAGTAGTATTCCATTGTATAAATGTACCACATTTTCATTATCTGTTTGTCAACTGTTGGGCATTTGGGTTGATTCCATGACTTTGCTGTTGTAAATAGTGAACATGGTTATACTCGTGTCACTGTAGTGAATTTCTGAATTATGAGGGATTATTCCCGAAGTGGTAGAGCAGGGTCACATGGCATTTCAATCTTTTAACTTTTTTACAAATCACCATACTGATCGCCAGAGTGGCTGTATAAGCCTGCATTCCCACCAGCAATATATCAGAGTTCCCTTCTCTCCACATCTTCTCTAGCATTTGGTGTTGTTTATATTGTGGATTTTTGCCACTATGAAGCTTTCTTTTAGGTTTCTTCTGTATATACTTAGGAGTGGAGTTGTTGGGCTATGTGTTTAGCTCTGTGTTAAACATCTTGATCTTTGATACCAATCAGGATGCAGCCAAGGGCAATGCAGGAAAAGCACTGTTAAACTAATGTAATGGGCTAGATTTCAAAGCATGTGAACCATTTAACATTTCTTTCATTACTATCTTTTTGTGTGTCTGTATATGTGTGTGTTCTTGTATATGTGAACATGCATGCATTTGGAGCCCAGAGGACAGTGTTGCATGTGATTCCTCAGAGACTATCTACCTTGTTTTTGAGATAGAGTCACTTATTGGTACCTGAGCTTTGCTGATTAGGTTAATTTGGCTGATCAGTGAGTTCCATGGATCTGTACAGATTATTGCATTACTAACATTCCAAGGATTTTCATAAAGGGAATAGAATGTCGTAATATCTTATTAACTGCCTAGAAATACCAAAATTTGGTTGTTATGATGATTCTGTTGGCATAGTGGAATAAAAATATAAGAAAAATAAATCAGCAGTTAACTCAGTATCCTGTTACAGTTATTTCAGGGGTTCTTTCTGCCAGCCTTTCTTTTCTAACTTCATGTGCATGTGCTCACATACTCTTAATATATTAACCAAACTAAAGCCTCCTACGTTTCTCTATGTGCAAGAAATTGTGGCACATGAAAATGTAATTCAGTTCCGGGATACTTACTGCAGAAATCAATACACAATTAGTCTAGTCTTTCACTTCTGATCTGGATACGGTGACAGACACTCCTTCCTTCCTGCTCTTTCCAACTGAGTACCACTATAAATCCAGGCAGTAATGCAAGGAATGATGAAGAAAATTGTAAAGGGTAATGTAGAATTATTAGAAATCCAGCAACTGGGCTGGAGAGGTGGCTCAGGAGTTAAGCCTGCCTTGCAGGCAGAAGGTCCTGAGTTTGGATCCCAGATCCCACGTGTAGACGCCAGGCGGAAGCGGGGGGCAGCCTGCGCTTCTGGTCCTGGTAGGGCGGAGCCTGTGAATCCTGGGGCTGAAGGAGGTGGAGGCGGCCATGGTGGTTCCCGATTCGTCCGTGGTTCTACACATACACAGACACACACACACACACACACACACACACACACACACGGACACACACTCGCACGCGCACATACACACGCACATGCGCACAGTTGAATAAATAATAATAAAGAAATCCAGCAACTTTGGAACCCCAGGAGTAGGATCCCCCATATTCACATGGGTCCTTATCACGTCACATCCGAAGATGAATACAGGTCCGGTATTTCTCAACCCCAAACTTAGCCACAGAACTTGGTTTGGATAGATTCTTCTCTTCCTCCAAATCGAAGAGGAGTCCTGCCAACAACCCCAGGTGAGACTCACCTACCCCCTCTTAAAGATAATGTATAGCCAACAGAGGTTGGAGATAGCTCAGTAGCTAAATGGTTACTCTGTAAGCAAGAGGACCAGAAATCTCGAAAACCTGCACAAATTGCTGGGAAGGTGTGGTGGCCCACAGGCATCACTGTAGTGCATTGCCCTGTCAGTGAATCCTGAGTTTGATTGTGAGGACTTACATCTGTGAATAGAGTGGAAGAGTAAATTGAGAATGATTTCTAGAATAAAATCAGGCTTCCATATATATGTATCTGTACATGCATGTTCACCCGCATACATGGAAACATACATATGCTTCATGCGTACCACACATACAAGAGCACAATCGAGGGAGAGGCACCACAAGCAGCCTGGCTCAGGAATCCTTTATCCCCGTGCTCTTGACAGTCCCCTCTACCCCTGAAAGATAACAGAAGTGCAGGCATTGCAAGCAAGGAGAATTCTGTCAGGACAGGCAGAAGCACAAAAGATTCTTTGTTCCCACAGACTATAGAATATCTCTCCTCTACACACACAGGACAGGGAAAGACTCAGGCAGCACCAGCAGGGATAAGTGGACCCGCCAGCACATTAATCAGACAGACCAAAAATAGCATGACGGGGCCTCCGGAAAGTAAATTGTTACTGGAAGCATAACCTATCAAAGCAGGCATTAGGAACCCTGTACTAAACTTGGGCAGTATACCTGCCCACTAAACTGAGATTTATCCGATGAAGGTTTTAAGGTAGCTATCACAAAAGTGCTTTAGTAATTATAAAATCCTTTGAAACAAATGAACAAATAGAAAATTAAGCAAACAAAAGAAAATGCAAAAAGATAACTAATTATACTTTAGGCTAGTCTGGTATGCATTGCATTCAATTTCCACTTTGGATTATAAAAGAAGGGCAGTGTGGTGTGCAATAGACATATATTCCTATGATGGAGTGGAAGTTAAATTATCATAGAGGACTCTTATGTAGTTAGAGAACACAGATCTCAATCTTGACTGAGTGGGTACATAAGACTGTATTTTCTGAAAGCCTTGATTAATTGCATGGAAGATATCAAAGAATCTTAAAATTAGTGTAAAACTAAGAATTGACCTCAGTAAGAGTATATGATCCAACACTAATACACAAAGCAATCACATTTTACATACTGTTATCGTGGCACTTTGACTAAAACAGTGACATAATTGCTTCAAAGAAAATGGAGTAGTCATACATTTAACAAAACATGTCTGGGATGTATATACTGGGAATTACAAAACACTGATGATTGAGTTTCATGAGGCTCAATTGGTAAAGTGCTTGCCTAGCATGTAGGAAGCCCTGCACTACATAACAGGCATGATGTCACATGATTGCAGTCCTGACACTTAAGCAGTGGACTTTTTATGTAGTGACTTTTTAGATAGTCCGGGTTTTATGAGACCTTGTCTCACACAAGCAAACAAAATAGTACCACTGATTGAAAGAACTCAAGAGTTGTAATTGAGAGGGAGAAAAGAGGCATGAAAGAAATGGGGTGGGTGTAGGTTAAGAGGACAGATGGTATATGAAAATGGAAAGGGTAATATTGGGTGAAGATGGGAAAGAGCAGTGGGGTGCAGGATCCACCAAAACTATCTCATAAGGAAACCTGTTACTTCATATGCTAATGAAAAATATGTTTTAAAAAGGGTAAAAAGACAAGCTGGAGACTGGATAAAAATATTTACAAACCACATCTCCAGCAAAGGACTTTGGTGTAACATATGTGAAGAACTCTTAAAGCTTAAACTATTGTCAATTAGAAAATGGACAAAATATATGAACAGACATTTCATTATAAATGATATGCAGCTAGGAAAGAACATATAATGTGACTGTCAACATCATTAGCCATCAGGGAAGTGCAAATAAAAAAGTTGAGAGAGCTTTACATGCTTATCAAAATGGCTAAAAATAATCTGGGTGTGGTGGCACATGCCTATAAATTCCAGGCTTGGAAGGTAAGGCAAGAGAATTGCTACAACTTTGGGGGATGCCTGGGCTACACAGACAAAAGTAAAATAAAGCAAAATAAAAATATTAAAAAATGTAAAGTAAGTAAAAGAGTGGCAATAACAGATGCTGGCAAGAATATACAGAAATTAGATCACTATATATTGCTGGTATGCTTCAACAGATTAATGATTGAACAAACTAATATCCATGGTATGCTGCTTAGCAATAAAATGGAGTGTGAGTTCGCCCATTAGATTTAATGACTATCCTAGAAATTTCACTCTATGAAAAAAACAATCTTAAAAAATTATCATAATTGGGGGCTGGAGAGGTGGCTCAGGGGTTAAGCCTCTGCCTTGCAGGCGGAAGGTCCTGAGTTCCGATCCTAGACTTCGCGTATAGACGCGGGGCGGAAGCGGGGGCGGCCTGCGTTTCTGGTCCTGGTAGGGCGGAACCTGTGAATCTTGGGGCAGAGTAAACAAGGAGGAGGTGGAGGCGGTCCATGGCGGTTCCCGAATTCGTCTGTGGTTCTACACACACACACACACACACACACACACACACACACACACACACGCACGCACAATTGAATAAATAATAAAAAAATAAAATTATCATAATTGCATAAAACTCTTGAAATGACAATTTATCAAGGTGGAGGACAAATTGGTGTTAGAGGTTAGACAGTGAATGGGGTAAATAGGAGACTGGGCCAGGCTACAAAGGGTCCAGAAAGGACCTTTGTGATTTTATGGTTTTGTATTACAGTAGTGGATATGTGAACCTATACATGAGATAAAGCTGCATAAAGCTGAGCATAGAGGCACAAAATCATAGATGAGTGAAAAGAAAACTATGGGCAGATTGTACCAATGTCCAGAGTGTAATATTACACTATGGGTTTACAAGATGTCACCACTGAGGAAAACTGGGTAAGGCATATATCGGTACACTACATTATCAATTACTTTTTTTCTATTTTTGTATGTGTGTATGCTTGTGTATATATGTGTATTTGCATGTGTATGAGTTTATGTATATGTGGAGGTCCAAGGTTGACATAGAGAATCATCATCAATCACTCTTACACCTTGTTCTTTTTGAGAACAGGGTCAGTAATCAACCCCAGAGCTCACAGAGAGGACTAATGTAGCTCCCAGGTTGCACTGAGGATTTCTAGTCTCTCGTCTTCTAAGAGTATAATTATAGGTGGGTTACCATAGATACTTGGTGACTAGGATCTGAACTCTAGTCTTATTGCATGTTTGCAAGTACTTTGACCACTGAGCCATCTCCCCAACACTATTATTAAAATTGCATAGTCTATTATCTATAAGTTTAGAAAATATCTCTTAAGTGTGAAAGAACAAAAAAGAGAAAAACTCAGGCTTTTAATATTTTGCCAGGAACTAAACTGAGGAATCTAGTTTATTGTGTGGGCATGAAATTAATTTGCCATCTGTCATCCAGACTGGATATTACAAAGAACAGTGACTCCCCAGGCCTGAGTATGCAACACCTTAGGGTGTGTCTTACACTGCAAGGAAATATTGTTTGCCTTCTGGAAATTCTCATCCAATTTAATTGAAGTTCACTTGACTAGAAAAGTATTTGCTACATAAATCTTCATATTGGGAGACATACTTGGAAATCAAAGTGGGATTTCCTAATCCATACCTACTCTAGTTCTTTTAAAATAGGGATCACTGGCTTGTTCGTTATCATAAGGTCAAGATATTAAACCTTAGCAGTCTGTTGATTCTCAATAGTGAATTGTAACCCTGGTTAACTCAATTAATTGGCTCTGACCACAATAAAAGAAAAGGAAAAAAACCTAAGAGGGGAGTAGATGCTGTGGACCATTGACAACAACCCCATTGCAGTCCTAGGCCAAGATCTCTAAACAAGTCTGGCTCCTTTCTCAGGAGGCATTTGCAGAGTTGTCAAAATTTTCTCTTCAAAGTCCTTTTCAGAAATGGAGTATCTAGAACTTGTCACTATTTTTAGAGAATAAACTTTGGTTTTGCAGGGGGCTAAGAATGGAAAAAAAGTACATTTTCCCCTTTTTCATGACTGTATTATTCAATTTATATAGATAATTAACTATAGGCTGGGGAGATGGCTAAGTTGTTAAAATGCTTGTCACACAAACAAAAGATGTCCAGATACCATGTGAAAATTCTGGATAGGTATGGTGGCCCTCTATAATTCTAGCCCTGGAAGGTGGAGGCTGGGAATCTCTAGAACAAGGTGACTAGTCAGACTAGCTATAATGGTAAGCTCTGAGTTTAATTAGGAACCTAAGCTCAAAAAGATGGAAGAGTGATCAAGGATGATTCCTGATATCACCCTTGGGTCTCCACATACATGTGCACTCACCCACATGCAAACACACATGGCACATACCCCATACACATATTGAAAAAAGAAAAAAGAAAAATGGACTATTAGCATATGGTTCAATGAACTCTAACACGTGTATTTGCAGTTAACACTATAATAAAGGTACAAACTAGTTCCTTCATCTCCAAAATGTCCTCATGCTGGTCCTTTGTAGTTATATACTCCATCCCCACATCCTGACAAACACTGATGTACTTTTCATTACTATAGTTTAGTCTTTCTAAAAAAGTCATCTAATGTTTTTATATAACAGGTAACTTTGGAACAGACTTCTTACATACAGCACAATGTCTCAGAGATTCATCGTATCTTTGTATCTATCAATAGTTCATTGAAGCACAATTTTTTACTTAAAATTGTTCATTTTTTCATGATTAGCTACTTAAGCAGAACATTTGATAATATAACAACAGACTAATTTATATGCAAGTAAATCACATTTGGTCAAGTGACCAGCCATCATTTGCATGATTCTTATATCCAGATCTTAATCTTATTTTTCTGGTAAATAAAATTAAAACAGAAAGTAAAAAAATCTGAAAAGCTATTATAAACTTGTAAAATCAGAAACTTAAATCTCTGACTACCTGAACTATTCTTGAATAAATTCTCTAACCAACTAGAGAATCTTCCCAAACAGTTTTACCCACTAATCTTCTGTACTTACCCAGGGCTCTTGGTAAGTAAGAGCATCTGTGAATTTGTAGAGCTCATTCTACATAAATCACAGTTCCAGCCACCTCAAAAAGTAACATTTTAAAGTGTTCTTACACTGCCCTCCTGAAAATCTCTTTTTTTAAGTTTTAAGTAGTCAGAACTTTCTATGATTATCACCTCTTTGAGCTAAGGATCTTTCTGACTAATGCAGATAAGTAATTTATGAGGATATCCTATTAGAAAGTAGGGACCCAAGGGATTAGAATGGTATCTATTCTAGTTATTCTTCTGTTACTGTGATCAAATACTCTGACCCAAAAAGCAGTTTAAAGGGAGAAAGGATTTACTATTTGACTTGTGATTCCAAAGGACATTCAGCCCATCATAGTGAGGAACACATGGAAGCAGGCAGAGAAGGCAGGGAGTCAGAAGATAAGCAGAAGCCTGGTTCATGTTGCATCAGCCATCAGGAGGCCAAGAGCAGGAACAGACAGTGGGTCCAGATTATCAAACCTCAAGCCCCACCCTCAGTGATATACTTAGCAAGAATCTACCTGCTAAAGGTTCCATAACTTACCCAAATAGTGCCACCAACTGGGGACTAGTTCAAACATATGAGACTGTGGGGGGGGAGGGGGCAAGTTTTACCTTTAAACCATGACGATGTGTCTTGTTCGTTTAATTGTGTGTGTGTGTGTGTGTGTGTGTGTGTGTGTGTGTGTGTGTGTATGAGCGCGCGCACGTACAGGTGTAAATGTGGCATGGCGTGCATTTGGAAGTCAAAGAACAAACTTTCAAGAGTTAATTCTCTTCTATCTTGCTAGTTCTTGGGATTGAACTTAGGTCATCAGACTGGTACAATTAGCACCTTTACCTACTAAGTCATGTCACCAGCCTCTAGAATGAGACCTTTTGATTTGAGTTGTAGAAAAGTTCTGGAGTGGTATTCAGCGCCGAGGAATGGGAACCCTAGGTGAAATTAAAATTTGATTTAGGGAACCAGGTGTCCCAGGGAAATGACCTAGAAACGGAGGAAAGTATCAAAATTGAAACATCTTGAGAACAAACTTAGCCTGTTTCCTAAATATACCTAGATTATGCCCTGGTAGGCTCTAGTATGGAGTTGGGTAGCTAAGTGTCTTGTTTTCTTTGTCTCTTCTGTGTACCAAATAAACAGTAAGTAAAAACCTTGGGATCCAATTCAGTAAAAGAAATATTTGTGACTCTAGTACACTTAGCCAAAACTAGGAGTAAGTGTATCTTTCCGTTGCAAGAAAGCTATTTCTATTAAATTTCCCATTTTGTGTTTATAGCGTTCCCCTCCTTTCTCTAGTGTCAAGCTACCCTTGAAGTCCAAGTTATACCTATCACATATCGAAGACTGGCAGTTTCTGTAAATGGAGTGCTTCAGTGTCATATAGCAGAACTTATTCTGAATCTAGAGCATTAGGGCAGTCCTTACATGCTACATGCATGAAGATAGCCTCTCCTGACACCATTAGCCAGGCCCTTAGTCTTTTTTACTGGTGTCGCTTTACAATTTTTCCCCCACATAGGCACATACAACTTGCAAAGTAAGGGGTATCAATGTAATAATGCCCATTAGCCAGGACCCAACAATTGGTAAATTACTAGGTTATATTTGAGTTGACATTTCTTTAATCTAATGATTTAGGAAACAGCTGGCCGTTTGTTTTTATTCCTATATAAGTGGCTCCTAGTACCTGGAAAGGATGTTTACAACATCAAAGAAATAGTCAAAAATCAAAGCCAGAATTTATCTGCTCAGTTATCACCTTGGCCAATAGACTCAAGCCACATAGTGAACGCAGCCTGTGGTTAAATTAGAAAAGTAACAGATTGACAGCACAAGAACGAGGCAGGGGCAGTCTCATTCTCCAAGAATTCTGACCACAACCTCTATACACCAGACAAGTATGCTTTGGTGTGACCCAGGAAGTAGGAGGTCTGAGACTCAAGACATTCTAAGTATATTCAAATTAGTTGTCTCAAAGGAATCGATATTTGAGAAAGAACAGAAATAAATTACACCTAGGAAGCTGCTAAGACATTTTTGAGACACAAATGAGATTGGAAAAGAAATGTACATTTAGAACTAGTACATTCATGACCTTTTCCTGTTGAGACACAGATATTTTCAACTGGGGCAACAACCTTGCTTCCATTTTTGTTTTTCTGATTTTCCATTTCAGTTGGTATCACTGTGTAACCAGCCTCCCTGTGGGGCTGCACACTAATTATCTCATGGTGGTGAGACCATATGCTGATACTCCAGTGGTCCTCAGATTTCAAAATTATGGCCTGCCTATACCTGCCCAGGTCCTAGGAACAGAACGCAGTGTGGTGTCCCTTGTGCCCTGTTCATGGGACTGAATCATCCTCACAGTTTGGACAAGAAACCTAGCACATAAGCAATTCTCCAAGTGGTTGCCTCTGGCTGTTGTATTCAGGAGTGAAGCTTGGGGACTCAGCCTATATAACCCATTGCCTACATGGTAGGCCAGATGACGTGGTGTGTTTGGTTAGAGTTGGTCGCTAAGAATTTCAGGCATGTGAGGTTTGTGATACTGCATCTGAAATAAAGGTACTTGGCTAGTCCCTTAACTAAGTTATCACTGGCCTCATGGGCACATAGAAAATCTGGTCAAAAGTAGATTGTTATGAATATTCCCATCCTCAGTCATGGGAAAATAACTGCAAGGAGAAGGTTCACTCATAGATAGTTGTACCATCCTTTCATGAAAAGGTCAGCATGATTTTATTCACAGTCCTCTTCCTGAAATATTTTTACCCTTCCTGATAGGCTAGATCATAGACATTGTACTGGTTGCTAATTGGCAGTGCAGAAGGTAGTCAGGGTACTGTCCTGACTTATGTCCCCCAGCAAAGCTTTCAGGGTTTGGTAAGAAAGGTTAATGAGTGGGGGCAGTATTGAACACTCTTTATTTTATGTATATTAAAATAGTTTTCCTGGTAACTATGAAAATTATGAAGAGAATAGTTTCACTATCTTTTCAAGTTAGCAAGGTTGGGGAATAAATATTAATTTGACTGGGAAATAAGGTGATCTGAGCTTTACCCTGCTAGCCATTGCTATGTGGACACATCCTTCCTGTTGTCCAGTTGAACACTGACATGAAACATACAGACCAATCACATTTTTCCCTTTGACTCACACTTCCCTTCACTTACCATATTTTGTAATTGGAATTTTTTAGATATATCCTCTGCTGTCATGAGATTAAAAAGAATATGGACATCTTCTCACTTGCACAAACATAGCTAAGCAGTGATAAAGCTAGAAAAATGTAAACCAGAAGTCAACAAATCACAGACTGCTGAGACACTCCAGTGGTGTGACAGAACATCCCTGGGCCCTAGACTTGAATCACCCACTGTCTTTTTTGATCTTGTAACATCTGTTCACATTGATATGGGATAGTCATCAGTAAAGAAACATAATCAACTTCCCTTTTGACCATATCATTCCTAAGTTTGGTTTTTCCTTCTACTGGTCTTTTCTTTACAAACCTGTACACATCTTTGTATTTGTTGTAGTATGAGAAAGAACTGGATGCCAAATACAGTCTGCCATATATTAACCCCTGGACCTTCAAGAGGAATGAAATGGGCTCCATTACAAGGAAAAAAAAAAGTCACAGGCTATTGCAACTGAAGAAGTCATGGAAACACCTCAGTTCAGTGTTCTCATTCTCGTTCTTTTTCTAGAATGTAGTACCTGACCTGATTTCCTTTCCAGTTAGCATCTGTGCTGGTAACATGACTCAGGTATTTAACCTGATTTATGTGTCAACCATAAGCCTGATGACTCTAGTTCAATACCCAGAGCCCATGTAAAATGGAAAGAGAGAGCTTACATCATGGAGTTACCCTCTGACCTCCATACATGCACCATGCCACATGAATACTCACATACATTGCACAGGCATGTGAACACACACACACATACATGCACAAAATGAATATTATCTATAAAGATTATTAATTGGCATTTCCAGGTCAAGTGACCAATTAGATATTAAGGGGAATAGTCTAGAGATATGGAAATAATTAGAAAAGTTCTACCTTGAATGATCAGATTAGGACTCAGTGTAAGCTTTCTTTCTTAAGTGTTGCTGCCATTTTCCTGGGTTCGTTCCTTGTTCTTGCACTGCTTTTTCTCTTAAGAGTTGCTCTATATTCAGGGTTGGTTTATCTTTCAGATATAAGAATAACTGTGAATTGGAATGTTTTCACTATAGTATTGGTGACTTTCTGTGTATTTCAGGGGATAATGCCTCTTTTTCAGCTCAATTCCAACTTTTACTTGTTCATTTCATATCATTTCTTTGTTCTTTTCTATATAGCCTGCCCTGTTTATAACCATAATAAAACCTTTGTGTTGATTTATGAAAAGCAAGCACTTCTTAACCTATGGACAGTACTGTTGGCCAGGTCTCTTGATGTGTCCTTCCTTTTCATCCACCCCATGCCAAGTCCAGTGGACACTGTATTTTGCCCTATTACTTTATAGGATTCAAGCACTGCTCAACCATTCACCTCTACTCAACTCCCTCATTCCTGGTTTTATGAAACCATTCTTTTTCTTTAATCACATACTCCTTCAATTATTCCTTAAGGAACTTCTTTGATATTGCTATTTTGAGGATCAATGTTCATCTTAAACCAACTCTATTGAAATACTTCCCAGCTGTACTGTCACCAAGCAGTAGTAAAGCCATAGAGCAGTCAGCTGGACTACAGCAGGACGTTTACTGAGGTGAATGCCTAATCTAAGGGAAGCCGTCCTCCCAGTACCACAGTGAGATGAGCAAGTTGACTGCGGGCAGGCCAAGAGATCACATAGCCTTTGGGGCTCTACCATTGTGACCTTGTATGAGTAAAGGAGTAAATGGGAGGCTCCACAGAGAGGAGGGGTGGGGAACGTAAACCTACCACTCATGGGGAACAAGGAAAAGCAATTGTGGGCCAGAGAAAGATAAGGAGAATGAAAGGGGAAAGGTAGGGGAGAAATGTAAACAGCAGTGGGAGGAAGGATGAGTTGGAGGGTACCCAGGTACTTCAATGGGGGACTTGTACTGCTTGCTGCATTACATTGCAGTGCTTTTCCCTGTGTCCTTCCAGATCTCTTTAAATTAATGCTATTTTAGAGGGTAGTATTCTCTTAACATCCTGTCCCTAAGGCAAGCTTTCTTCCATAGGCTCCTCAAATTCTTCCTGAAGTGATCTTTTCTTTAAGAGTTTTTAATTTTTTTTTAATTTTTACCAGTATCATAAAGAAAGCAGTGTAGTGGTTACCAGAGGCTAAAGGAAAAGAAATGGGAAGTGATTTTTTGATGGATCCAAAGTTTCATTTTGCAATAATGAAGAGTTCTGGAGATGTGTGCTCATAGTTTATAAAAAAAAAAGTATCAAGTGCCATAATGATACCAAAAAGTCCCTAAGCCTTCTTTTCTGCTTCCAATGAATAGTCATTCATAGAGATGTTCCTTAGGGTATTTACTTCATACATTAGAAAAAGAATGCTTTTTTTTTCCTTTTAAAAAACATGGTGGTAAACGTCTGGAGAGATTTCTTAGGGTTAAACCTCTGCCTTCAAAGCAGAAGGACCTGAGTTTGAATCCCAGATCCCACATTAACAACAACAACAAACAGGTGGAAATGGCAGTGGTCTGTACTTCCAACCCTAGAGGATGGAGCCTGGGGAATTCCAGAACAAAACCAAGAGAAGGTAGAGAATCTGATACCCAAAATCACCCTGGTTTTCCACAGGCACAGGCAGTGCCCTCTGATACATACACACATACACACACACACACACACACACGCACACACACACACACATACACACACGTGCACGCGCATGCACAAATATGCTTCATTTAGTGTTATGTCTAAGGTTCATCCGTATTATAATTGTTATAATTGTAGCTCAGAGTTGCTTTCCTTTTTGAGACTAAATAATATTCCATTATATAGATATAGCACTTTATTTTTACCCATTCATTAATGAATATTTGTGTTGCTTCTACATTTTGGCTGCTATGAACACAGATGTACATATATCTCTTCTAGTCCTGACATAAAAAAAACACATAGTTCTGGGATTTTAGACATAGTTTATGAATAGACAACCTTAGAAAAATGTATTTTGGTTCTTATGAACACTACTGTGAATATGTTAGTAGTTCTGGAGATGTTGCTGTATTACTTTCCATATTTTGTCCCCCTCCCTACTCTAGACAGGGATTCACATAGGCTAAACTAGCTTGAATTTCACTGTATATCCCATGGTTATCTGAACTCATAGCATTCCCCTTGCCTCTGCCTCCCAAATGTATGAGCCCCATGCTGGACACATCTCATTTCTAGATGCATACTTTTAAAACACCATCTCTTGCCTTTATATTATGGCTGCTGTGGTTTATCCCCTGTATGCTAATGACTTCCCATCTATATATATATAGTCCTGACCTTGTCCATGAGTTTCATACCTACTGGTTGCTGAGCATCATGTAAAACTTAAGGCCAATATATAAAAAATAATTAAAGCATTCTTTTTTTTATTTCTCCCACTCATACAAAGTTGATAAGTACCCCATTCCCCTCCCTCCCTCCACCCCTCCCTGGATTCCCTTGCTTCCTCTCCCCTTTTCCCTGTCCTTTCCCCCCCTCTTCCCTGTCCTTTCCCCCCCTCTTCCCTGTCCTTTCCCCTTCCCTCCCTCCCTTTCTCCCAGTGCTTCCCCCCCATTCGTGCAGCATCCTTTAGTGTGCATGTCAAACTTCCCTCTGGGTCCTCCTCTCTGATAAGATGTAAGGACTCAGTGGCATTGCCTAGAGCTCTTTTTTGTGTTCCCCTTTAGTATAGGAACACTATTGTGGCTGTTAATCCTTTGCCTCTAAGGATTGTAGTGCCTGTGATCCATGCTAGACTTTGGGTTTTCAATGATATGTTGGTCATTGTGTAGGTCATGCAAAGTCCTATTATGATTACTTCGGCTCTAACTTGTATGGAGTATCTGGCATATCGTTGTTCCTCCCCATCTTTAGGCTCTCACAATCTTCTTTTTCTTTGTCCATTTTTTTATTAATATATCCCACGTATCTAACAGTTTCTGACTCCTTGTAAGTCCCCAACATAGATCAGTTTAATTATTTTTATTTTATTTTATTTTTTTAAATATTTTTTTTTATTATTATTATTATTTATTCAACTGTGTGTATGTGCGCGCGCGTGTCTGTGTATGTGTGTATGTGTGTGCAGAACCACGGACGAATTCGCGAACCACCATGGACGCCTCCACCTCCTTCTGCCCCGGGATTCACAGGCTCCGCCCTACCAGGACCAGAAGCGCAGGCCGTCCCCGCTTCCGTCTGGCGTCTATACGTGGGATCTGGGATCCGAACTCGGGACCTTCCGCCTGCAAGGCGGAGGCTTAACCCCTGAGCCACCTCTCCAGCCCAGTTTAATTATTTTTAAACAAATAGCATATCAGTGACATGTCAACAGATTATTAAACTGATTTTAGATATACATGGCATATATATGTCCTGGTATGTTCTGAATGCTAGTAGTATCCCAGAATCTGAGGCTTCTCTCTCTCTTTTTTTTTTTTTAACATTTTTTATTATCTCCGCTCATACAAACTTAATAGGTACACCGGTTCCCTCCCTCCCTCCTCCTCCCCCCACCCCTCTGCTCGTCCTCCCCTCACCCCTCCCTCCCCATCCCCCAGTGCCTCCCCTCCCCCAATCCCCGGAGAATCCTTTAATGTGCATGCCTGACTGTCCTCTGGGTCCTCCTCTCTGATGACATACAAGGACCCAGCGGCATTTCCCTGAACCTTTTCCTGTGTTCCCCTTAAGCATAGGAACACTGCTATGGCTGTCAATCCCTAGCTTCCAAGGATCTTGGTGCTTTTAGCAAATGCTAGATTTTGTGGGGACAATAGTGTGTTGGACATTGCACAGGGCATGCAAAGTCCAATTAAGATTGCTTAGGCCCTAACTTGTGTGGAGTATCTTGCATATCATTGCTCCTCCCATCCTTATGCTCTTACAATCTGACCGCCCCCTCTTCCGCAAATGTCCCTGAGCCTCAGGATGGGGAGAGATTAGGCTGGCCTAGTTCTAGGTGGTTGATATAGAGGCTCTGAAGTTCTGGATTATGGTTCGTTGATTTTCTTTTGCAGTTTTGCTGCTCCTGCAATGCCCTTCACTCCATCCTGATGGGTATTGGATATCACCCCCTGGCCAGAGATAAAAAGCTGTTAAACTAGAGTCTTGTTATAAGAGTATATTCAAAGGTAGATGGAATAAAAGTAGGAAACCACAGTGAGGGAGGGGTCAATCACCCATTTGCAAAATGGTTACTTTTTATCTGCCAGACTATATGCCCTCCCCTTCTGGTGAGATCATACCCCCTCGGTTGTAAATGATCAGGAAGGAAAGTCTGTGAACTTAACCAGATGTCTGGTTACTTACTTGCAGTCCTTGATGGAGGCCTATTTTCTCTGTTGTAACATGGTCCCCTCTCTCCTTGTTTCTGGTGTGGCCCTCCTACCCCATCCCGCCTGTTCATACTCCTTGCAATTACTGTATTACAGAGATTTATCTTTGAGTGTCTCTAGGTGGGCTGGGTGGGTTTGGTACTAGGAGCCACCTATTAGGGAGTACATACGGTGCTTAATTTTCTGGGTCTGGGATACTTCACTTAATATAATTGACAAAACAAAGCTTTTAAAATTTACTTCACTAATGTTTTTAGAATGCTTAATGAATAGGTCGTTCACACATATGGTTAATACTTAAATATTTTCTTTTTGTTACCAATGTAGTAATAGGACTTTTTAGTTTCTTTCTTGTTAGTAAAGGAAAACTTATTGGTTTTTATGTATGTCAAATTCATACCATGTAACAATGCATTCTAGAACACAGTTTTTTTTGTAGAGACTGTAGAGTTTTCTGTATGTACAATCATGTCATCTACAAGCAAAGATAATTACACTTACAGCCTCCTTTTTGGATTTTTAGGGTCTTGCAAATGCTAGGCAAGTGCTCTGCCACTATGCCAGCTCCCAGTCCAGCCCTTTCCCTTCCTTTGAATGCTTAAATTTTTTTTTTCCTAATTGATTTGGCTAGTGTTGCAGTGGCGGGTGCAGCAGCGACCAGCACTAGAGTTACTAGTGGTTGCAGTGGCCCAGCAGGGGCTATTAGCTGGACATGACAGGGGTGAGGACAATGATACCACGAAGAGACAGAGAGACAGGCACCGGAGACACCATGTGGGGGAAATATGATGTCCACTTTATTGTGCAGAAACAAAGACTTATATAGGGGAGAGCTGACCAATCTGGCCATTGGCACATACACAGGGGACCCTTTTCGGGGGCAGACCAGACCACAAGTTCTGACTGCCATTCTAAAGCATGTAAAGGCAGGGAGATTGTAGAGGCACTGGGAATCCAGCTGGCATAGCGGGCCAGGCCACCAGTCAGTGTGCTTAACTGACTTGTGAACAGAGTTGCTTTTGCTCACTCATCAGCCTGGACACAGCAATCACCTAAGCCTGAACCCCACGCTTGCCTACAGACTAGGACTTGTATTGTTATGGTCAGTATCAGTGGCAAGAGTGGGTATTAAAATGTTCCAGATCATAGAGCGAGAGCTGTCAGAGCCCCCCCCCCCACAACTGGCTGTGATTTTATTGGTGGGTTTTCATATGCAATTTTTATTGTAAGTTCCTTCCTTATCTAGTTGGTAATTTTTCTCCATTAAAAGATACTGAATATCATCAAATGCTTTCCATTCATCTATTGAGACAATGTTGTGCTTACTGTCTTCCACTCTTGTCAATACAGCTTGTCATACTAATTTATTTTCATATGTCAAAACATCCTTACATGTCAGGGATAAATCTTACTCAGCTGAAGTATTTGGTCATTTCAGTGTACTGTTCATTGATTTTGGTTTGCTAGCATTTTATTGAGAGGTTTTTTTGTATCATTGCACAATAGGGATATTGCTCTGTACTTTCCTTATTAGGTCTTTTGCCTTGGAATCAAGACAATACTGGCCTTATAAATAATTGAGTGTGTTCACTCTGTCTTTTTTGACAAAGTTAAAGAACTGTTGTTCTTTGAGTATTTGGTAAAGTTCATTAATGAAGCCATCTGGTTCTGGGCTTTTCTTTGTTAAAAGTTTTTTGGTTAGTGATTCAGTTTCCCTATTTGTTACTGTTCTACTTTGCTTTCTGCTTTCTTTCTTATTCTATCTTAGCAAACTGTATAGTTCTACCAATTTATTTATGTATTTGAGTTTATTCAAATTGTAAGTATATAGTTATCATAAGAGTATGCTTATGATCTTTGTAATTTTTGTCAACCATTATAATGTCTTCAATATAATTTGATTTTCTAGTTTTTTTAATGGATGTGCTAAGGATTTGTCAATTTGTTTTTAGGAATCCAATGGTTGGTTTTGCTTTTTTCTATTTTCTATTACAAGCAGCATGTATTCAGCTTAATTTATTTCAGCACTCTTCATTATTTCTTTTCATTGTTCACTTTAGATTTCCTTTTTCTTACTTCCCAACTTGAAAAGTTATGTTGTTGAGAACATATCTTTCTTCTTTCCCAAATGGGGCTGTTCTTCACTCCAAAATTCCCTTAGTACACTGCCGACCTAAGGATAAGTTCAGGAATCATCCCGGATTGCTTCTGACTCCTTTTTGCTTCACTCTGGGGTTTCCCAGTTTTTGCCTTCCAGGGCTGGAACTGCAGGCTGCCGCCATTTTTGCCTGCTGTTTTTACGTGGGATCCAGCAGGCCTTCTGCTTGTGAGAGTCTTAACCCCAAAGCCATCTCTCCAGTCCACAGTCTCATTTGTTTGAATCCTTAGTTGATGTTTATGTTTCGGGAAGGTCATGGCACCTTCAGGAGGTAGAGTCTTGCTGAAGGAAGACATGTCATTAGAGAGAGACCTCGAAGTTGAGTATTTACTGCTCTGCTTCTTGCTAGCAATCTGTTCTTGTAGTTTGCCCTTGCTTCATCTACCTAGAATAACTGCAACACCCCTTCTTCTTCTGAAAGTCTTCCCGATAAGCCTCTCTCCTACCCAAGTCTCCTTTCTTGTATTATGTCCCACTAAGTCTGATAAAGGCTGCCTGTTGTTGCATGTGTCTAGGTAACCTGATGCAGCATGGGCCATATTTTCATGTGAGTACCACTGATCCATAAAGGGCTGTGTCCTCTGACTTCCTCTGACTGCCACTTCCTTTGACTACTCAGACAGGGTGGGCCCGTCTGTATTCCTTACTCCTTCAACTGTAAGTTTTAGTAGTTGTATTCTGATTTTTCACTTATTTTAATGCATTTTTTTAGTTTTTTTCTTTCCTTCAATAGTTTTTCAAGGAAGGGCTGTTTATATATTTTTGTTAAAAAAAATCTTTTTCATACCTGTTTTTACTTTCATTCTATACACACCCACACACTTAGGTTGGTTAGGCACATACATGTTTATAATTGTTACCTTTCTGTTGAGTTGACCTTTCAGCTATTGTCTATCTGTCTGTTTAATGACTCCATGGACAGATTCTGACTTAAAGTCCATTTTGTTTCATATGAATACAGCTATTCATGCTCTTATTCACCATTTGCATGGGATATATTTTTCAATCCTTTCCTTTTACAGTTCTTGTGTGTGTTTTGTTCATGTGGTTATTTGAGGCATGGTTTTGCTGTGTAGCTGAAGCTTACCTTGAACAACCTGGGATCCTCCTGCTTTAGCCTCCTGGGTGTTGGGATTCCAGGCATGTACCATGTGTGCTTACCTCTAAAATGATTCTTCTAGATAGCACATCACTCACTATGTGTTTGGTTTCCTTTACTCTTTTTGATACTGTATTTTTAATTCATTTAACCACTCTTGCCTCTGATTGGGAAGTTAAATCATTTATACTTAATAGGCAAGTAAGACCCTATTATTGCTATTTTGTCCGTTATTTTGATCAGTTCATTGATTGATTGATTGATTGAGTGTATGGGGAGGTGTCTTTTATTAGGGTTCAAAGCCATGACCTCATACATGTTAGGCAAATGCTATACCACTAAGCGACATCACCAGCCTTTTTAATTGTTTCATGTCTGTTTTTACAGATCTTATTCTATGGCCATTTTTAGGTGTTTTTTGTAGTTTGTAATTTATTTATTGGAGCATTGAAACAGGCTCTGCCTAACTTGTCTTTGTGTCTATAATTGTCTTCCTTTAGCCATTTTGCAAATTGATCAAAGCCATTTTAGCTACTCTCATACAGGCAGGTAAATTAGCAGTGGCTTGGAGTGATCAGAGTTAGCTATAGATTTTACTCTTTGGCCCCCAAAATGTCTCTACCGGGTCATATGTTCTAATGACAATGTAAGTTTGACTCCGTTCCACCAATCATATACTTTTTAGCAATTAGATATAGTCTTGCAGATTGTTTTTATAAGTACCACTAAGTCCCATGTAGGACCAGTTCACCTGAAGCACATATAGGAGATTTCTAGTATTAGAAGTTTAACTAAATGTCTAGTCAGTTGAAAAGACAGAATCTTCCATTAAATGTCAGCTAGAGTCCTTGAAATATGTACAGTTTACTTTAAGGACACCATTTTCTTGGATTTCATTCATGTGAGAATAGACATAAGTGCTTATATCTAGAATATCATTTATTTAACCAATGAAAAGCCACACTGTATGTATAGATTTATAGATTACTGGAAACGTTCACTAGTTGCCTTTGTAGTGTGGACTTGTGATTGAGACCTTTCAGTTATGAACTAAATACTACTGTGGTGTGTTTGTTCTTCTTAGCCTATTTCAGATAGTAGTCACCCTTAGGATGTTTGCATGTCCACATGCAAATGAATCTTTCACTGTCTCTGGTATTTGCTAAGTAAATTGCAGACCATATGATGAAACTGTATTAGCAAGTTTCTCTAGAGATGCAGAATCGACACAATGAATATATATATAGGGAATGTATTGAGTTGGCTTACAGATATGGCTGAGGTAGTCCAACAATGGCTGCCAGTAGGTACTCAGTCCAGTAGTCAAGTGGGTGATGGCTGAAGGCTGGAGAATTCCTAGAGTCTTTAGTCTAGTTGAAGACTTGGAGAGTTGGAAGGCTAGAGGGTTGAAGAAGTGAAGAAACCAGGTGGCCAAAAGGAAGAGCGATTTCTAGCACAGCTACAAAAAGCATCTCTTCTCTTTGGTGGTTCCCTTTCATATGGTCCATTACTGATAGGTTCCTATGAGATGTATGGAGGTTCCGATGGGATCTAGGTTGGGATAATCTCTTCAGGTAGTCTCAGTTGATCTTTCCAGGTGTGGTCTCAGCTGATCTTAGTTGATACCAGGTATGTCAAGTTGACAGCTAGGATTAACTATCACAGAAGCTCTCCAGGTTTATCTACATTATTGCATGCATAATCTATTTCTTCTCAATCTTGACTCTTTCTTCTCAACACTTTATACTCTAATTGAGAATTATGAAACTGCTTGTACTGGGCATCTGTCAATCTGTTGATGTATTGCTAGGTGTGGGGCATGGTCTACTGTCAGGAACATATTTCTACACCCCACCATGTGGGTGTGTGTGGGGGGTGGTTCAGGTACACAGTATGTGTGTATAATTTAGAACTAAACAAATTTTGGGAGCCTGTTTTCTCTCATAACACCTTTTGGATTCTGGTGATTGAATGCTGCCCATCAGATTTATGTGAAAAGTGTCCTTTCTACATCTACTGAGCCATCTCAGGTTTCTTTCCTGCCATCTCTCAGGCTTCTTTCCCACTTACCTCCACTTAGCTCACTTATACTCATCCACTGTGATTCAACTCAGGCAGTAGCCATTTTAGAAAGCCTTTTGTAAACCTTTCAGGTTTTACCTTATTTATTAATCACTTGTATAGTGCCTACTCTGTGCCTGGGACCTTTTTAATCACACTTAATTCCCACAATTCTATGAATTAGTTTCTATTATCCCACTTTCAGTCGAGGAAGCTGAGGCATTAGAGGTCTAACTTGTGCATGTTCATATAACTTGTGTTGGAAGTTCACATAATATGATCTGGGAAGAGACTTAGGGGTTAAGACTCTACTTCACAAGCAGAAGGTCCTAAGTTCAGATCCTAGGTCCCATGTAAAAATGCCAGGCTACCTTACACCTCATTAGGGTGGAGGACTAGGAGGAAGGTTTGGCATTCACACAAAAGGATGCTTTAAGGAATGGAATCGGGGAAGGGGGAGACACTGGGAGAAGGGGAGGGAGGGGAGTGAAAGGAAGAGGAAAAGGAAGGGAGGGTACAAGGGGGACTGGGGAGGGGTGGAGGGAGGGAGGGGACGGGGTACCTATTAAGCTTGTATGATTGGGAAAAAATAAATATAAAAAAATGCTAGGCTAGTCTTCCAGCTCGGAAGGCGGAGCCTGGGAAATACCAGAGCAAAGCAAAAAGGAGGTAGAAGCAATCCAGGATGATTCCTGAAGTCACCCTTGGTCCTCCACAGGGACACATAGACACAGACAGACAGATAGACAGACAGATAGATAGGTAGATTGATTTTAAAAAGAAAGTTCACATAACACATATGTGGTAAATTCACATTCACACCTAGACCATTTTGCTTTGGAGTCCCTATCCATGTATGTGTATGCATGTATTTTGAGATAGGCTGGTCTGGAACCTGTGAGTTTGAGCAGCCTTTGTGCCTGATTATATTGTTGCTTCTGCTCTTGATTCATACTATAAGCTGTTTCCCAAGGTCCTTTCTCAGAGTACCCTAGGGATATCTTTACCTTAGCATTTAGTATAATCATCTCTTTGCACATGTGTTCCCTGTTCTACTATGAAACTCTTAAAGCTTATTAGCATCTAAGGAAATCTAGCATAGTAGATAAGATTATGGAGTTTAGAAGCAGATATAGACCTAGGGTTTAATCCTGGCTCTTAATGTGCTAGCTATGTAACCTTGGGTCTAGTGTTTAACCCTTTTATGATTTGTTTTTCTTGTCTATAAAATGGTGCTAAGAATACCCCATTGGGTATAGAAAGAACAAAACAGGATGGAATATCTAGAACGCATCACAGAGTGTTTTACATAGTCAGAAACCGTTAGTAACGCATGGCAGTTATCACTAGTTATCATCTCAACAGCTCTAATACCCAGCACAGCATCTAGTAAATTTGAGAACTTTTTCTGAACTGAATTATTATAGAAAAACTTTAGAGTGGTATCTCAGGTAGATGAAGTATATCTAGTATATATGATTTTACAACCGATCACCTGTATTTAAGTAGGATGTACTCTTGCTTTTCTATGACACCCATAGGAATTTTAACCAACAAGGTTAGATAAGGCTGCAGTCATCTACACTTGGACACTTACAGAGACACCATCATTAGTACAGCTGAGGTCAAATGAGAGTAGACCATCATTTCAGACTGAGCCTTACTATCCCAAGGGAGTTCATCATCCCTGAAAACAACATAGAAGACTATTTCCTTCAAGATGTCCTGAAAGTGAATGATAAGAAAATACAACTTACCACACTAACTCCTGGAAACTTAACAATATGATGCTGAATGAGAACTGGATTCAGGAAGAAATTAAAAAGGAAATTCAAGATTTCCTGAAAGTGAATGATAATGAAAATACAACTTACCAAAATCTCTGGGACACAATGAAAGCTGTTCTAAGAGGTAAGTTCATAGCTCTTAATGCCTACATCAAAAAAATGGAAACATCAGAAATAAACAACTTAACAATGCAGCTTAAAGCTTTAGAGAAACTAGAGCAATCTGATCCCAAAAGTAGTAGAAGAGAGATTAGCAAAATAAGGGGAGAAATATCTGAAATCGAGGTTAAGAAAACGATAGAAAAAATCAACCAGTCAAAAAGCTGGTTCTTTGAAAAAATCAATAAGATCGATACACCCCTAGCTAAATTAACCAAAAGCAAGAGAGAGAAAACCCAAATTAACAAAATTAGAAATGAACATGGAGTTATCACTACTGATACCCAAGAAATCCAGAGAATTATAACATCATATTTCAAAAACTTATACTCTGTGAAGTTTGACAACACAAAAGAGATGGATGAATTTCTAAATAAACACAACTTACCTAAATTGAATCAGGAAGTTGTGAATTATTTAAATAGTCCTATAACATATAAGGAAATTGAGGAAGTAATCTCGAATCTTCCCACCAAAAAATGTCCTGGACCAGATGGATTCAGCACAGAGTTCTACCAGACGTTTAAGGAGTTAATAATACCAATACTCCTTAAACTGTTCCATCAAATAGCAAAGGAAGGAACACTACCAAATTCCTTCTATGAAGCTAATATTGTTTTACTTCCAAAACCTAATAAAGATACACTTAAAAAAGAAAACTATAGGCCGATCTCTCTGATGAACACAGACGCAAAGATTCTCAACAAAGTTTTAGCAAATCAGATTCAAAAACATATTAAAAAGATTATTCACGGGGACCAAGTAGGCTTCATCCCCGGCACACAAGGTTGGTTCAACATACGCAAATCAATAAATGTAATTCATCATGTAAACCAGTCCAAAGTCCAAGACCACATGATACTGTTGATAGATGCAGAAAAAGCTTTTGACAAGATCCAACAGCCTTTTATAATTTTTTTTTAAATTTTTTTTAAATTTTTTTTTATTTATTCAACTGTGCGCATGTGCGTGTGTATGCGCGCGCACGCGCGCGTCTGTGTGTGTGTGCGTGTGTGTGTAGAACCACGGACGAATTTGCCTCACCTCCTTCTGCCCAGGGATTCACAGGCTCCGCCCTACCAGGACCGGAAACGCAGGCCGCCCCAGCTTCTGCCTGGCGTCTATACGTGGGATCTGGGATCCGAACTCAGGACCCTCCGCCTGCAAGGCAGAGGCTTAACCCCTGAGCCACCTCTCCAGCCCCCAATAGCCTTTTATGATCAAAACGCTAGAGACAGTAGGAATGGAAGGAACCTTTATCAATATAATAAAAGCTGTATACAGCAAGTCCACAGCAAGGATTATGCTCAATGGGGAACAATTGGAAGCATTTACACTTCGATCAGGAACTAGACAAGGCTGTCCACTCTCACCACTTCTATTCAATATTGTACTTGAAGTCTTAGCCGAAGCCATAAGACAAGAAAGGGACATAAGAGGGATTCAAATCGGCAAGGAAGAAGTCAAGCTATCCCTATTTGTAGATGACATGATCTTATACCTGAGGGATCCCAAAAACTCCACCAGGAAGCTCCTGGAACTAATTGAGAAGCTCAGCAGGGTGGCAGGATACAAAATAAATGTGCAAAAATCAGAGGCCTTCCTATATGCCCAGAATGAAAGAAGTGAAAAAGCCTTGAGAGAAAAAATCCCGTGTACTATAGCCCCTGAAAAAATGAAATACCTTGGTATAAACCTAACCAAGGAGGTAAAAGACCTTTATAATGAAAACTTTAAAACTCTCAAGAAAGAAATTGCAGAAGACACCAGAAGGTGGAAAGACCTCCCATGTTCCTGGATTGGCAGAATCAACATCGTAAAAATGACCATCCGACCAAAGGCAATATAGAGATTCAATGCTATACCAATTAAAATCCCAAAGCAATTCTTTAAAGAAGTTGACCAAACAATCTCAAAATGCATATGGAGGCACAAAAGACCCAGGATAGCAAAAACAATCCTGAGTAACAAAAACACTGCTGGAGGTATTACCATACCAAACCTTAGTCTATATTACAAATCCATAGTTATAAAAACAGCTTGGTACTGGCTCCAAAATAGACACACAGATCAATGGATTAGGATTGAAGACCCAGATATAAGCCCACAAAAATACAGCCATTTGATCTTTGACAAAGGGGCCCAAAGAATCCAATGGAAAAAGAACAGCATCTTCAACAAATGGTGCTGGCAAAACTGGATCTCCACATGCAGAAGATTAAAGCTGGACCCATACTTGTCACCATGTACAAGACTTAATTCCAAATGGATCAAGGACCTTGATATAAGGCCAGACACTATAAAAACCATAGTTGAAAGGATAGGGAACTCCCTCGAGCTGATTGGGCTAGGCCAACATTTCCTAAACAGACATCCAATGGCACAGTCACTGCTACCAACTCTCAACAGTTGGGATCTTGTGAAATTAAAGAGCTTCTGTTCAGATAAAGAGATTGTAACACGAGCTCAAAGGCAACCCACAGAATGGGAGAAAATCTTCACTAACCACATATCTGATAGAGCTCTACTGTCCAGAGTCCACAAAGAACTTAGAAAAGTAAACACCAAGGAAACCAATGGCCCAATTAAAAAATGGGCCCTGGAACTTAAAAGAAACTTTACTAGGGATGAAATTAAAATGTCTAACAAATATCTTAAAAAATGCTCCACTTCTTTAGCCATCAGGGAAATGCAAATCAAAACTTCCCTGAGATATCATCTCACCCCGGTCAGAATATCAAAAATCCACAATGCAAACAACAACAAATGCTGGAGAGGATGTGGAGAGAGGGGAACTCTCCCACATTGCTGGTGGGAATGCAGGCTCATACAGCCACTCTGGCGAGCCGTCTGGAGATTCTTAAAGAAATTAAAGATTGAAATGCCATATGACCCTGCGATTCCACTTTTGGGTATAACCCCCCATACAGCAGAGGTTCACCTCGATAGCACAAGTGTGACCATATTCATAGCAGCACTGTTTACAATAGCAAAGTCATGGAATCAATCCAAATGTCCAACAGTTGACGAGTGGATAAGGAAACTGGTACATCTATACAATGGAGTACTACTCAGCCATCAAAAATGATGAATTACTGGAATTTGCTGGGAAATGGATGTCATTAGAAACAATTATATTAAGTGAAGTATCCCAGACCCAGAAAATTAAGCGCCATATTTACTCCCTAATAGGTGGCTCCTAGTACCAAACCCACCCAGCCCACCTTGAGACACTATAGGTAAATCTATGTATTACCTACAGTAATTGCAAGGATTATGAACAGGAGGGATGGGGTTGTTGGGCCACACCAGAAACAAGGAGAGAGGGGACCATGTTACAACAGAGAAAATAGGCCTTCATCAAGGACTGCAAGAAAGTAATGTGTCACCTAGTTAATTTCACAGACATTCGTTCCTGATCATTTACAACTAAGGGGGTATGAACTCACCAGAAGGGGAGGGCATATAATCCGGCAGATTAAAAAGTAACCTTTTTGCAAATGGGTGATTGACCCCTCCCATTGCCAAATGCCATATGACCCTGTGATTCCACTTTTGGGTATAAGTATTACATCTACCCTTGAATGTGCTCTTGTAATAAGACTCCAGTTTAACAGCTTTCTGCCTCTGGCCAGGGGGTGACATACAGTGCCCATCACGATGGAGTGAAGGGCATTGCAAGAGCAACAAAACTGCAAAAGAAAATCAACAAACCACTATGCAGAACTTCAGAGACTCTATATCAACCACCTAGAACTAGGCCAGACTAAACTGTCCCCATCCTGAAGCTCAGGGACATTTGTGGAAGAGGGGGCGGTAAGAGTGTAAGAGCAAAAGGATAGGAGGAGCAATGATTTGCAAGATACTCCACACAAGTTAGGGCCGAAGCAATCATAATTGGACATTGCATGCCCGGCACAATGTCCAACACACTATTGACCTCACAAAGTCTAGCATCTGCTAAAGGGACCAAGATCCTTGGAGGCAAGGGATTGACAGCCACAGTAGTGTTCCTATGCTTAAGGGGAACACAGGAAAGGGTTTAGGGAAATGCCACTGGGTCCTTGTACGTCATCGGAGAGGAGGGCCCAGAGGAGAGTCAGGCATGCACAAGAAAGGACTCTGGGAATTGGGGCGGGATGCACGGGGGTATGAGGAGGGGTGAGGGGAGGGGGAGCAGGGAGTTCGGGGGGAGGAGGAGGGAGGGAGGGAACTGGTGTACCTATTAAGTTTGTATGAGCTGAAATAATAATAAAAATGTATTATTAAAATATATTTATTTATGACAGTTTGGAATAAAAATTACTGTAATAAAAAAAAAAAAAGAAGGGGCTGGAGAGGTGGCTCAGGGGTTAAGCCTCCGCCTTGCAGGCGGAAGGTCCTGAGTTCGGATCCCAGATCCCACGTATAGACGCCAGGCGGAAGCGGGGGCGGCCTGCGTTTCTGGTCCTGGTAGGGCGGAGCCTGTGAATCCCGGGGCAGAAGGAAGTGGAGGCGTCCATGGTGGTTCGCGAATTCGTCCGTGGTTCTACACATACACAGACACACAGACACACACGCGCGCGCACACACATACACACGCACATGTGCACAGTTGAATAAATAATAATATTAAAAAATTAAAAAAAAAAGAATAAGACCATTTCCATTGTTTCCTTTTCTTAGAACAAAGGTTTCAGAATATCCTGGTGGTGTCTTTTTCATAGAATCATTGACCTTTTAAGTTCTGAGATTCCTAAGCAAATTTCCTTTCTAGTGTCCTAAAACTTTGGTCCTTTCTACTATAAATTTACTTGGCAGAAGGATGAAAAGAAGAATGTAGCTATCAGACATGCCCCAGTCATACTGAAGAATATTGTCACAGAAAAAAAATCCCAGGTATGAATTAGGTAATCCATTTTGTTGTACATAAAAGCAATAGAATATCTTGGAGAAGCAATATATGTGATATCTAGAGAGTAATACAATCCCCTAAGATACAAGGGGAAGTGTAAGCTATGAAGCCAAAAATGTGGGGCAAGCATGAAGCAAAGAGAAACCTCACGTGGAATTAGCTGGCACATCTTTCTCTGTAGTCTGAACCTATTTTCCTTCATTAAGGATGGTACTCTACTGGTTAATGATTTTTCTCTTCCTTGGAGATTTTGTACAATCTCCAGGTTGGCCTTATTACCATCATTTATCACATCTCTGAATTTTAGGAGGAAAGAAAAAGTGAGAGAAATTGAATTGAGCAAGTATATATTATGTATATATATATATATATATATATATATATATCTAAGCAAGTATATATTATACATATATATACTTAAGCAAGTATATATTATATATATATATATATATATATATATATATATACACACACACACACATACCAATTATAACCTAAATTCTGGTAGTTTGAATAAACCTGTTATAGTTTATGTTGTCACTCTTTTTTTCTTCCCACAAACTAGCATATAAGGCTTCACCACCATAACCAAAATTTGGTGATGCTGTAGTGTGGGTTTGGGCAGCAAAGCCTTGGAGAAGGTCTTCAGACAGATAGTAAAGGATTGGCAGGGGGTACCATAGCTGAGGAAGAGAGGCTAGATGCAAGCATGAACACACTCTATGCATAATAAACTAGGATAGCACCTCTAGTTTTATGCTTAGAATGAGACTGAAATTGTCATCTGTTTTTCCCAGAAATGCTCAGAAACAACCCATGGTGGGTTCAGATATTAAAAAATGTTCAGCCCTAGAAATATCACTGGGTAGAAGTGAGGACTTAGTGATTTCTGATCATGACTCTACCACCAACTTGTTTCATAATGATGAGCAAGTCTCTCAGACCACTTCCTAGTTAGTTAAACAGACATGATATATATATATATATATATATATATATATATATATATATATATATGTATGTATGTATGATCTGGGTACCAGACAAAGCTGGTGGGAGGATTTGGTGAAAACTTGTAAATATCTACCAGATATAAGTTACTGAGATGTTACCATCCTAAGTCCATTTACCTTGTACATTATTGAATCTTAAATGCCAGATGTTCATAGCTGTTCATAAGAAATGGGTGTTAGGTATAGAGAAGAGAAGGGATATTTTATGTAGTGCTGTTGGTGGAACTCAGGGCAAAGCACCTGCTATACAAATGAAATGCTCTGCTAACTGAGCTATACTCAATCCTAAACATAAGAGATGACTGCTGTTTTTAAATGAAGAAACAATAGACCAGAGAACTTTAATAACTCTTCAGTTTTTGATCAGGATCAATGCCAAAGCTCAATGTGAATCACTTCACTATTTTGCACAAAGATCCTGGAAACCTATTGTTGCAGTTCGCCTGCATGTTTGCTGATAAATGACCATCAAATGGCTTAGGGGAAAGAAGGCTTTATTTTCTTACTGATACTCCAGTTACAGTCTATAGTCCAGCTTGATGGGAGAGCATGCACCAACAACAGGGCTGAGAGAATTGGCCACACCGTCTCTACATAGTGGCTGAGAAAGAGATGATCCTTACTTGCCAGATCAGCGTGTTGAGCCAAATATACACAAGGATGCCAACTCTCTCAACCAGCTGTCTGTATTTTATTCCAGGGCCTGATCCCACCCATCATGGACTGGGCCTTCCCTATCAGCTAGACAGTCTCCTCTGGGCTTAACTCAACCACTAATTCTCTACAAATGTGTCCAGAGCTCAAGCCCTCAACTGTCAAGTTGACACCTGTGCCCAACTATGACACCTATTTGTATCTTTTTGAAAGATAACAAGTATTGATGAGACTTTCAAGGGTAGTAGAAAGTACTTCAGAGTGTAGTGAAGTACTTCAGAGATTGACAGCTGACTTCAGGTACAAGTAGTGTAA
Organism: Typhlomys cinereus; assembly: GCA_023101885.1. Taxonomy (NCBI): domain Eukaryota; kingdom Metazoa; phylum Chordata; class Mammalia; order Rodentia; family Platacanthomyidae; genus Typhlomys; species Typhlomys cinereus. The sequence continues at coordinate 3,317,862 of JALPQD010000236.1, read as the reverse complement.
TCTCTTTGTGCACCTTAATCAGCGTTACACTCCAAGTGAGTTGAAAGCCCCTTAAATTTCTAGTCAGTAACGTTTCCATTTTTATGTGAACCTTTCTAGTTCTACAGGCACAAAATTCTAATAAAATATTTTATGTTCTTTTCTAAACTTTGTAAATTTTATTTCTGTTCTTTGTAAGCTATAGCTCATTCCTTTGAACCTGACTTGTAAGTCTGGAGAGAGGTTATGTCATAGGCAAACAAGTATTTCTGTAGTGATGTCTCAGCATAGCATGGGGAAGGGACAGAGAAAAGGGTTTGAAGCAAGGAAAGCGATTGCTGGAAAGAATTCTACTTGGAAGGATCAGTGTTCAGAGTTTAGGTTTATGTAAGAGGCTTCTGAGCCTGTACCTAATAAAGGAGGAAGGGAAACTAAGGAGAAGGAGAAAATAATGAGGAAGAGGTGAAGGGTGGTAACACACAAACCCCATACCCACTAACTGGATTGGAATCCTTCTGGTGCTTGTACTAGGTAATAAAAGCCATTCTAATCTCTTCATAGTTTTTGTCAGCACCACTCTTCAGCTCCCAGCTAAACTTGACCAAAAAGAAGAGAAAGAGAAAAACACATCAAAATTCCTAATATCTCATCTTTAGTCTTTTAGACATCTCCCCCTTAGGAAGGACAATTCTGGTACCCCAGGAGACTGCCAGACTACTAGACTGCGGTTCTTCCCTCTATCCTCATAGGCCTCTTTAGCTAGCACAACATGATCTTCATAAGGGTTTTCTGTGTTCCTTTTATAAAATTATATTCAGCTAGTTTTATCATGAGTTTTCAAGTTCTTCAACTTGATAGTTTAAATACTCTAAAAAGTAATTTAGCTCTTCTTTCTTTGTGTTTTTTGGACACAAGGTCTCATGGTTCCCAGACTGGCCTTGAACTTGCCACACAGCTAAAGATAACCTTGAATTCCTAAATGGGTTTTCTTCTGCCCATTTTCTAAGTGTAGGAATTACAGGCATGCACCACCGCTCCCAGCCTAAAAAGGAATTTGAGTAAATCTTTCAACTTTTTTTGAGAGGTTCTAGAATTTCCTCTTCTGAAGAATAGATTTTAAAGTAACATTTCTTTTTTTTTTAGTAACATTTCTTTTTTGACTGAACCAGAAAGCAAAAATCTCTATAGATTATATTCAAGAACATGCACTTGTAAGTTCAAAAGTTAAGAGGAATGTTTCTTCTTACATGAAAAGCATTGCGCAGTTAGAGGCTAGTTTTCCAGTGCTAAGACTAGAATGCAGAGCCACTCTCACACTATAGCTATAGCCATAGCCCTCCTCTTTAGATTTGTAATAAGGTCTCACTAGGCTACTTAGACCTTGAACTTAACTCTGTAGCACAAGCAGGCCTTGAATTCATGAATCCTCCTGCCTTAAGCCTCCCAAATAGGTGCCAGGCCTGTGCCACCTAACCTAGCCTCAGAATAAAGATTTTGTCATATTTTAATTTTTCCTTTCCTCTCTCCACATTCTGACTGAGGGAGGTTGAATCTCAAGGTAAGGTTTTCTTGCGTCTATTTTGTAATGACAGTTTTATAACTGTATCCCAGATTTGTCTTGAACTTGCTATGTGTGTAAGGATGACCTGATCTTCCTATGCTTCCCAAGTGCTAGAATTGCAGGTGTGTGCTACCATTTCTGGCTTCGGACTAGTTTTGAGAATCACTTGTGAGTTCTCTGTGCAGCTAAACATATTCTTGATTTTATGGCAACTCTAAAGTATTTTATATATACGCCCCCTTCCCTGTAGGGCCTAAAACATAGTATCTACAATTACAAATCCATTAAAGTAACTCTACCTCTGTTGTTTTCAACAATATTGATATGGAAAATGGAAATGAGGAAACAGGGCTTATTACATTGATTTGGGTGTCTCACATATTAATTTACCACTATTCCATCGATGAGTCTACATCTCAATGCAATAGAAACTGAGAAATGGTTGTTCCTAATTGCAGAATCACTTAGAAGGTTCAATTGCAGCATGGTTGGAGTGATTAGGATATTTGGGGAATGGCTAACTGCCTTTACGCTATCTAGACTTTGACAATTAATAAGTTATTGTCTCAGCCCCAAACCTAGTCTTCTACAACCTGGATATAGGACACTGCAAATCAAGTTTCTGCCTTGATTTTTGGCTCTTAGTATTAAGTTTTCCTAATAGGGGTCACTAGAGAGGAGATTGAATGACTAAAGGAGGAAGAGATTTCTTCCTTCTGTTGTTTGTTTCCAGTCTGCTTCTGCTTCCCATGAGTATCACATTGGCCTTATTTTTCCCCCTGGAAGTGGAAAGCCCTTCCTATAGCACCTGGTCCAGTTTGCAGTTATCCCATCACTTCGCAGAACTGGCATTGTTATATATCACTCACAACAACAAAGATCAATATCCCACCCCAGAAATCTGCATCCTAAGATCACTGGATCCTTCTGCAAGCTTTCAGCACCAGCCAATGCATGCCTCCTTTTCACAAGAAGTTGTCATGTGACTTTTCCTTTAGGCAGCCACCATAGACTTTGGCCCTAGTCTAAACTGAAGAATTTGAAACATCACCTCCAGGAGGAAGTCTCCTAAGTAAACAACTCATTACTCTCAGGAAGTTCCTGAGAATAACAAGCTAGGGGACAGGGCTCACTCCAGGATGTGGGAAGAGAGTAAACAACAGCTGGTTGAGGAGACAGACTCTCCTGCCAGACAAACCAGCAGTGATTGAAGCTTGAAGGAGATCCCCAGCACTGAAGAAGCCTCTAAGAGACCAGCCAAGCAAGGCAGTTTCAAGGAGGCCCCAGAGCAGTTCAAGAGAGCATGAAGAAAATCTCTAGAACTGCTGAGCAGCAGGCAAGCTAAAAAAGCTGGGGAGAGAGAGTCCAGTGAACATCTAGTAGCCAGAGACCTAGAGCAGCCCAGAAGCCTGGAGGAGACTCCTAATAAGCTCCACAGCAGAGCGCTCCAGGGGCACAGCTTTCAGGAGTCTCCCCCATGCTGGGGGAGGCTTTTTGGTGATGTAGCTGCTCTTGAGTTGTCCCTACTCCTATCAGTAACCCTTGCCCCTACTTCTGTAAGTAGCCCCAATAAACTGTTGATTCACCAAGTTAGACCTTGGTGTAGTCATTGCTTTGATCTGTTGTGGAATACGTATCTGGGGTGGAAAGACTGTTGGTGTCATCTCCCCAGGAAAGATTTTATACAACAGAAGTTCACAGAGCCCCTTCCCAAAGTTTTGTTAATTGAACCCTCTTTCCATTTTTCCTCCAGCCTAGGTTTGCTTCCTACAATTTTTATCTTTGTACTACTTTAAAAAACACTAATGGAAAGATATTTTGTACCATATATGCTATAAACTTATTTTCAGTTTTTGTTAGCTTATGTCACCTGTACATGATAATGGGTTCCTGATTTTTTCATATACATATTTTGGTCATGTTCATCTTATTACTCTTTTATCTCCTTTCTATCCTACTGATCAACTATCTTTTCCCAGCTAGTACCCCTTCTACTTTGATTTTTTTTTGTGACCCAGTGGTTTTAATTTGACCTGTTAATAGGATCATGTATTTGATATTATTAACAGGAGTATTAAGCATTTTTACCAGTGTGTACACCACTGAGGAAAATGTCTTCTCCTTTCTCAGCAACCATTTAACTGCCTGTCAGGGAAGGTTAGCACCTCATGGATCCCTTCTTCTTCCATGAAGGAATATTGAAAAATTTGGGTATGTCTTATACAGATAACAGGTACTATGGGTATACAGATAACAGGTACTATGGGTATACAGATAACAGGTACTATGGGTTTGTGTGTGCTGTGAGTTCATGTCATGCCCATTCCTCAACACTTTACCCCTTCCCTTGGTTCTTACATTCTTTCCACCCCTTCTTTCATGATATTCTCTGAACCTTGAAGGGGAGATATAGATGACCATTTGAACCAAGTTATCAATAATTATCACATAGTAAAAAAAAATCATTTTCTTTTGTTATTTTTGAAATGGTCTCATGTAGCTCAGGCTAGCCTCAAACTTGTGATGTAGCAGTAACTGGCCTAAACACCTGATCATCCTCTGTCTCCTGAGTGCTGGGATTACAGACATGTGCCACTATGCCCAGCTTAATTTTCTACTTGTCACATTAAAAAAGTAAAGAGAAATCAGTTAATTTAATAGTAGCATATTACTTTTCATCTCAGGGTATGTGAAAAGTTCCAACTTGATGCAGAAGACCACTGAATCAGACCAGATTATAATAAATCAAAAGCCAGCTTTAATGGGGAGGCTCTCAGGTGAGGTTGTGCGATCCAAACAGGCTTGGGCCAGAGAAGTTGCATCCAGGGTAGGGTGTATGGCTTTTTATAGGTCAGGGGGTCAGATAAGGATCAAGGATTGGAAAGGGCCAGGAAGGGGTCCCAGTGAGAGACGAGACATCCACTGAGGAGTCACCCTGCGGGTCTTCCAGATTTCTGGAGACTTTCCAGATTGGGTGGGGGAGCGGTAGAAATGAGAAATATGTAACCGATCCAACCTAATATCATGATCACTAGGAAAACTATTAATGCGATATTTTTGTATCTTATATAATGTCTTTGAGTATATTTTATTACTATAACATATCTCAATTTTAATAAGAAATTTTTGCCCTAAGTTCTTGATCTATATTTAGAGTTCATAAAAATTACAGTTGAAAATGTAGATTCACAGTTCAAGTTAATTCTGGACACATTTGCAATTTTTCCAATAACTTAATATTAACTTTCAACTTTTTATTTTTGCTATAGACCCTCTTAAGAACTTACTAAAAAAATAGCTCAAAGAGGTTTCAGGTAGCTTCACCATTGATGCCATGTTCCATTATTATAGCTCATTTTCAAAACCAGAAAAATGAACCAGCAAGGTAGCTCACCAGGGAAGACCTGTGTTGAAGACCCTGAGACCTGAGTTTGATCCCCAGAGCCCACAAGATGGAGGGAGAGAACCTACTTCTGAAAATTTTCCTCTGACTTCCACATTTTTCTACATATACTCATCATTGTTCTGTCTCTCTCTCTATCATCATAAATAAAATATTTTAAAAGAAAATTAGTTGATATAATACAACTAAATAAATTATAGGTCTCACTCAGTTTTTATATTTCAACATGCCCATACCAGCTTTTGAATGCCTTTGTGATTATGTGTCATTTTCCCAAATATTTACATTTGTAGAGCTACCACTACCACCACAGAGAGCACAATTTTTCCTTCACTACAATGGTAATTTCTCAGTGTCCTTTTTGTTTTCACTTTCTTTATACTGCCTAATGCTGAGCAGCCACTTACATGTTATCACACTCGGTAGTTCTTTTTTTTTCTTCCTTTATTTTGTGTGTGTCCATATGTGTGTTGTATGCATGTGTGAGCATAGAGTATGTATCTCTGCACACATAGCAAAGCCAGAGGATCACATTAGATGTTCTGGTCCATATTTTCCCTTCGAGACAGTGTTTCCTCTCTCACTGTCTCACTGACTCTGAAGCTTTCCATTTTGGCTAGGTTGGCTAGCTAGCAAGCTCCTGGGATCCATCTTTCTCCACCTTCCCCCTGCACTGGGCTTAAGGAAATAACACAGCCACATCAGACTTTTCCATGGGTATGGGGGATTCAGATGTAGGTCTTCATGCTTCACTCAGCAGGCACTCTTGTCCACTGAGGCATCTCTGTAGCCCCTGTAGTTTTTTGTTTGTTTGTTTTGAGAATGCTGTATAAATAGAATCATATAGTATGTAACTTTGTGGAAGAGACATTTTTTATTATTATTATTTCCACTCATACAAACTTAACAGGTGCACCAGTCCCCTCCCTCCCTCCACCTCCCCCCAACCCCCTTGGTCCCCCCTCCTCTCTGCCCTCCCCATCCCCCAATGCCACCCCCCCAATCCCCGGAGCATCCTTTACTGTGCATGCCAAACTGGAAGAGACATTTTTAACGAGCACAATATCCTTATCCAGCTTATCCAGATGATACCAGTAGTATCATCTCACTGATACATTTCCATCTAGGTTAGTGATGTTGAACATTCTTTGTGCCATGGTTTTCTTTTTCTTGCAAGGCAATGTACCATGGTATGGATGTGCCAAAATGTATTTAACTGTTCACCTATTGAAGAATATTTGGTTTGCTTTTTATTTGGGGTGTTATTAATAAAGCTGATAGAAACATTCGAGTGCAAGTTTTTGGCTTTATTTAGAATGTCTTTCTGTCTGTAGCTCAGTATGGCTTTAATCTAGTGGTCTTTCAGTCTCATTCTCCAAAATGGTGAGATTATGGGCACAAAACTTGAGTATAGGTTTTTGAGTAGGCATAAATTTTGGATTTTGGGGGGAAAAATATTGCTAGGGTACATGATAACTTTATGTTTAACTTTTTGAGAAACTGCCAAAGTTATTCCTAGAATGAGTACAGTAGTTTTCATCCACACCAACAATGGACAAGATACCCTGTTTCCTGTCACCATCAGCATTTGATTTTAGTTTTTTCTTTTTAATTGTTTGAATAGATGTATAGTATCATCTCACTGATTTTAATTTGCATTTCCATCTAGGTTAGTGATACTGAACATCCTTTATGAATATGTTTTCCATGTGTGATTCATTATTAATGTGTTTGTTCAAATTTTTTGCCCATTTAAAAACTTGATGGTTTGTTTGTTTGTTTATTTATTTATTTTGCATGGTGTCTGTATCAGAGGGCACTGTATGTGCCTGTGAAGGTCCAAGGGTAACTTCAGGAATCGCACTACTTCTTCTTTACTTTCTTCTGAAGTTTCCCAGGCCGGAAGTTCAGGTTACTGCCATTTCGATCTGGCATTTTTACGTGGTATCCAAGATCCAAACTCATGACTTTCTGCTTACCAGGTAGAAGCTTAACCCCTGAACCCTCTCTCAAGCCCCCTTGTTGAGTTCTAAGAGGTGTGTTTTTGTTTATTTACTGTATACAAATCCTTTATTAGAGTTGTGATTTGCAAGTGTGTTCTGTCTGAGATTTTTTTTTCCTAACATAGTTTTTCAGAAAACTTAAATCTGTGTATGTTTTATTAACATGCTGAGTTTTTTCTCTTTCAAGCATGATGTATTTTGTGTGATTTTGAAGTAGTTTGTCACGAAATATTAGGTCATCAAGATTTTCTCTTTTGTTCTCTTCAAACATTTTATAACTGTATATTTACCTCAATGCCAATTTGAGTTAATATACCAAAGACCAGATTTATGCCTCAGTTTTTCATTATGGTTTTGCCCATAGACATTCAATTTTGGCAGCACCATTTGCTAAAAACAATACTGTTACAACAAAAATAACTCCATGCTTCTCAGTTAAAAGCTGCAAGATTCAGTAATACGTTTACTTACTGCTATGGTTTATTAAAGCAAAGGATACTGAAAAAATATGTCTGGCAATGTGTATGCACTAGGCAGAGCCTAGAGAGGTTAAGCACAGACTTCCTTGTACGAAACTACACAGAGCTATCTGACAGTCAGCTATAGGAACCCTTAAAGATGAGCTGATCACAGAAGCTTGTTCAAGTTCCAGGATTAGAGACTTTCATGTTCAGAAAAAATTCTGACATGGCAAACTGGTGACAGATTTCACTTGCAGATTATCTCTGAGTCTTGTCTGAACTACTTATAATCCTCTCAGTACTTGAGAGAATTGAAAGTCCCCTTTTTTTGGTGCCATCTTTTATATGTGAATTACAAAGACCAAGATGAACTGACACCATTGTATATTTATTATTCTGGTAAGTGTTAAACTGTACTAGCCTTAAACGGGCTCATGTCTTTTGTTGCCAAATCTGTCTGAGAGCCTTTGTTTTTTCACATTCTACCAAACTGCTTTTTGCAACTTTGACAGAAACCAGTAGTAGGATGCATTTATTTGAGCCAAGTTCTTTCTAAAAGTTTTATTAATGCATAATTCGCGTACAATAAATGCACAGGTTTAAAGTATACAAGGTGATGAGTGTTTTTCACATGTGTGCATCTGCGAAACCATTACTTTAACCAAAGTAAAGAGCATACCCAAGAGTTTCTAAGTTTACTAGATAATCCCTCCTTTCTTCCCTTCTGTCTCCAGGAAATCACTCCAAGCAATAGCTAGGGTCTGTTATTTTACATTATTTCTCATTGTTTAGAATTTGCATTTTAAACATAAATGTATTTTTCAATAAAACATAAAGTAAAATACTTTGAAACATGAATCATATATTGTTATATGTGAATCATACATTGAATTATATATCTTTTTCCATTTTTCACATGCATGTGAGTTGAGGACATGCTTGTGTGTATGCATGTTTGCTTATGTAGAGGTGAATATGTGCGGGGAATGGTGCTCATATATGTGTGCATGAATGTGTGTAGAGGCCTGAGGTTGATACTAGGGATCATGATTTATTTGTCTTCTACCTTATTCTTTCTGAGATAAGGTCTATAATCAAACCTAGAGCTCAGTAAGTAATAGGGATGCACTGGTTAGGTGACTTGCTTTGGGGATTCCCAATCTCTTGCTTATGAGCCTGGAATTACAGGTGGACCACCATAGGCATCCAGCTTTTTATGTCAGATCTAAGGATTTGAACTCAGGTCATTTTACTTGTTCAGCAAGTACTTTCACTGGACACTGAGCCATCTTCCCAGCCTGAATTATATAGCTTTCTTCTGGCTTTTTTAATTGAGCATAGTAATTTACACATTAACCCATGTTGTTTTTGGACTGAGTAGTAGTTTCCTATAAAAATACACAGTCAAGTATCTCTTATTCAAAATTGTAGGATCTAGAAGTGTTTTGGATTTCTATGATTCTCAATTTTGAAATATTTGTATATACACAATGGATTATGTACATACACAATGGAAATGAGATTAAGTCTCAAAATAAAAATTTGTTTCACTCATATACATGATCTAATGGCAATTTCATTCAATATCCTTGGTGTACCTACATTTTAACTGCTACTCATCACATAGGTCATGTGAGGAAGTTTTCACTTCTGATATCATTCATTGTTTTAAAAGCTTCATCTTATACTATTTGTTTATTCATTTACCCAATGTTGAACATTTGAATTGCTTTCAGTTTTTAATCTATTGTAAATAATGCTTCTATGAGGATTCATATTACATATGAATTAATACATTTTATTGGTTTTTTCCTTTCATTTTCTTTCCCTCCTTCCCTTTCTCCTTTCTTTCCTTCTTTCCTCCTGTATATCCAGTAATTGCAACACCATTGATTGAAAAAGTTATTCTTGTCCAATGACTTGCCTTTGTACCTTTGTTTAAAAAAAAAAAAGTAGCAGTTTTCTATGCTTCCTGGTTACATTTCTAGACTTCATATTCTATTCCATTAATATATCTATTTAGACACAAATATATTATCTTGATTATAATGTGGCTTTTTAATAAGTATTAAGATCAGGGTCTGCATAATAAGTGTTAAAATCAGGTGGCATAACAATCTTTCCAAATATATTCTTTTTATGAAAGTTATTTTATCAATTCTAGATCATTTTCATTTCCATTTGTGTTTAGAATCAGCTTGTCAATTTTTAAAAACAAAGTTCCACTGGGAATTTGAAAAGGGTTTTATTGAACATATGAATCAATTTTCGAGGAATTGTCAGCTGAACAATGGTCTTCTAGCCCATGAATAAAGTATGAATCTCTTTAATATCTTAGTTGTGGCTTATTGTTTTCAGTATAAAGGTTTTATTCATATTTGTGCAATTTATTTAAGTATTTTACATGTAGATATGCAAATGTCATAATGAAACCCCTCTGTTATAAAATTTTAGTCTGCTGCATACCATAAAGTCTTGATCAGATACATACTTTGCAACTATTTTCTCATAGTCTATAAGTTGTCTTTTCATTGTACTGACCTTTTAAAAGAAAAAGGTTTAATATTTTAGATGGTACCACAGATTGTATTAAAAGAGATGGAAAAATAACTCATGTTAATAATGTGGTCTTCAACTTTGCCAAACTTACTCTAGAACCTGTTTAATATTGCAGACAATTTTCTCCATGTGAACAGTTATCTGTGGTTAAAGAAAATTGTAGTTCTTTATTTACTATTTGGGTGCCTTTATTACCGTTTTCTTGCTCTGTTTCCTTGTGTTTTTTTGTTTTTGTTTTTGTTTTTTTTGTGAGACTGGATCTTAATCTGTAGCCCAAGTCTGGAACTTAATATGCAGCCCAGACTGGCTTTGAATTTGTGGCAATCCTCTTGCCTTGATTTTTCAAGTCCTGGGATTACCCACCATATTTGACATCTTTTATTCTTGACTTTGGTAATATTTGTCTTCTCTCTTTTTCAATCCATTTAGTCAGTTTTACCAAACTTTGTGATTATCTGAAAGAACCAATCTTTAGTTTCATTTGCTTTCTGTATTGAATGTTTTCCATTTGATTGTTTTATTTTTATTTTGAGCTTAATTACATGTACTTTGCCAATTCTTAAGATAGAATCTGATGTCACTGATCTTATCTTTCTTCTTTTGTTTTTATGTGTTGGGTGCTTTGAATTTTCCACTGCATACTTCTAAGGGCTTTCCCCACTTTGATATATTTCCTTTTTATTGTTTTTATTAGCATATCTTAACTCTGCAAAAGGGCTTTCATTATATTTCTATACATGCATGTAATATACTTTAGTCATATTCAGCCCTCTGTTCTTTCTTCTCCCCTTTTCCCCCATCACCAGTAGACTATCTTTTAGTTTCATGTTCTTTTTTTCCTCCTAGTTTCAACACGTGAGAGATAACATGCAGTACTTGTATTTGTGAAATTGGCTTATTCCCCTTAACATCTCCAGTTCCATTCATTTCCTGTGAAAAGTATAATTAGAGTTTTTGTCGTGATAGAGTAAAAAGCTCCTTGTGCATACATCACTTTTTTTTATGTATTCAATTGTGCATGTGTGCGCGTGTGTGTATGTATGTATGCGTGTGTGTAGAACCACGGACAAATTTGGGAACCACTATGGACCGCCTCCACCTCCTTGTTTATTCTGCCCCGGGATTCACAGGCTCCGCCCTACCAGGACCAGAAGTACAAGCCGCCCCCGCTTCCGCCTGGCATCTATACGTGGGGTCTAGGATCCGAACTCGGGACCTTCCGCCTGCAAGGCAGAAGCTTAATCCCTGAGCCACCTCTCCAGCCCCACATCAGTTTCTTAATACATTCATCTGTTGATGGATATCTAGACCAATTCCATAATTTGGCTTTTATGAATAGTATAACAGTAAATCTGGGTGTACAGATAGCTATATAATAAGCTAATTTTAATACTGGGGGTGGGGTGGAGGTAGGATAAACCCAGAAAAATGGTTTGGCCAGATCATATGAAAGTTCACTTTTCAAATTTTTTAAGGAGCATCTAGACTTATTTTCATAGTCATTAAGACAGAGTGACATCCTTACCAGCAATGTATTAAGGTTCCTTTTCCTCACCATCCTTCTAATCAGCATTCATCTTTGTTCGTTTTTTTGATTGTAGCCATTCTTCCTGTGATCTAATCAAATATCAATGTAGATTTTTGTTTGTTTGTGTGTGTATGTGCATGTTCATATGGGTGTACACGGACAGATGTACAGTGTGTGTGTGTGTGTGTGTGTAAATTCAGTGTGATTTTTTTTTGCTTGCATGTGGTAAGGGAAGTGTATGCATGTGTATACACTTGTGTGTGTGATGTGTGTGTACGTGTGTGAATGTATGTGCATATGGAGGCCAGAGGAAGATATTGAGAACCTTCTCTGTTGCTTTCTGCCTTATTTCCTTTGGACAGTCTTTCGCTGAATTTAGAGTTTATTTATTCATTCATTCATTCATTCATTTATTGGATAGGCTTCTGGCCATCAAGTCCCCCTAAAACCAAGTCTCTACCCTTGAATACTTCCCTCCTCCAGAACTGGGGTTGTGTGGGGGGCCTCAGTCTAGGTGACCTGGGTGGTCTGGCAAGTTTAGACAAAGATGTTTTGGTGGAGGAAGACAATAGGGGGCTTAGCTCAGGAGGAAGACAATAGGGGGCGTAGCTCAGGATGTTTTGAAGAACATCTTGCTACATACAGCCTGCGTGCTGGCTTGACTTTAAGATGATTGGTTGCCCGTTTCCCCACCCTAGAATTCCCCTTGCAGTTTCTGTCTTTATAAGAGGGCTATGGACTTGCCATAAAGGAGTTCCTGCTTGATTAGACTCTCTGTCTCGTCTGATTGTCCTAGGGAAGGAGGGCTGGGAGCAGGCGCACAGCGCACTCACCTTTCCCCATCCCCCTTGTAGAGGACCTGCGGGACCGGCCTGCAGGACAGAGCTGCAATCCCCAGGGACCCCCACAGGGTTGTAGATGTATCTGGTTGTACATGAGTGGCTTTTTGCATGCTTGCTGAGAATCTGAACTCAAGTCCTCATGCCTGTGTAGCAAGTATTCTTAACTCAGCTAATGATCTTCTCAGCCCCGCCTTACTTTTTGAGATAGGGTCTCATTAGCCTTAAGCAGAAAACCCCAGAGATTTACCTGCCTGTCTGCCTTTTCAGAGCTGAGACTGCAAGTGCTACCATACCTTGTAGAGGCAGCAAAGGCTCCTACTCCTCTTCTTCTTTCCCTTTTTCCTCCTCCTCTTTTTCTTTTCCCTCTTCTTCCTCCTCCTCATCTTTTCTTCCATATGTTCTGGAAATGGAAGTCAAGTCTTTGTATTTGCATGACAAGCACTTCATGAATGGGCTTTCTCCTCAGCCTCTCACTAGAGCATTAATTTGCCTTTTTTTGATAGCTAAAGATTGATTTGTTGGCAACTTTTGCATCATCATTTGAGAAATGTTCATTTTTATTGCCCATTTGTTAAATAGAATTTTGGATCTTTAGTTAATTTTTCAGTTATTTATATATTTTAAATATTAATCTCCCATTGGTAAATATTTGTTAAAGGCTTTCTGTAATTCCATAGATTGTCTTTTCACTCTGCTGATTCTATTATTTTTATTCACTTAATATTTTCCAGGCTGGAGAGATGGCTCAAGGGTTAAGACTCTGTCTCAAAAGTAGAAGATCCTGAATTCCGATTCAAGGTCCCATGTAAACAAACAGAAATGCTCAAAATAGCAGGGGCTGGTGGGTGGAGCCTGGGAAATCCCAGAGAGAGGCAATGAGGAGAGAGAAGCAATCCAGGATGACTCCTGAAGTCACCATTGGACCTCCACAAGGATACACAGTGCCCTCTGACACACACACACACAAACACAATATTTTCCAATTCTTTTTTTACACACACAGAATATTTTCCAATTCTTTTTAATTTTTTATTATTTTTTTATTTATTCAATTGTGCGTGTATGCGTGTGTGCATGTGTGTCCGCCTCCACCTCCTCCTTGTTTACTCTGCCCCGGGATTCACAGGCTCCGCCCTACGAGGACCAGGAACGCAGGCCGCCCCCGCTTCAGCCCGGCGTCTATACGTGGGGTCTAAGATCCATACTCAGGACCTTCCGCCTGCAAGGCAGAGGCTTAACTCCTGAGCCACCTCTCCAGCCCCCCAATTCTTTTGATGTATTTGACCCATGTGTTTCTCAAAGAGCATCAATCAATTAGCATGCAAATACTCAGGAATTTTCTAGATATCCTTTTGTTATTAAAATCTGATTTAGGGGCTGGAGAGGTGGCTCAGGGGTTAAGCCTCTGCCTTGCAGGCGGAAGGTCCTGAGTTCGGATCCTAGACCCCACGTATAGACGCCGGGCGGAAGCGGGGGGTGGCCTGCGTTTCTGGTCTTGGTAGGACGGAGCCTGTGAATCCTGGGGCAGAGTAAACAAGGAGGAGGTGGAGGCGGTCTGTGGTGGTTCCCGAATTCATCCGTGGTTCTATACACATAACATACACACACACGCACATGCACACACAATTGAATAAATTTAAAAAAATAAAATAAAATCTGATTTAATTTCATTGACATCAGAATACATACTTCTGATGAATACACTTTACTTCCGGTTTTTTGAGGTTTTGTTATTAAGTACTGCAGCACTTCATTTTCATGGTTGGTGATAAATGACCATCAAATAGCTTAAAAGAACAAGGGGTTTATTTTCTCTTGCAATTACTGGTTACAGTTATCAGTCCAGCTTAACAGGAGAGCTCATGCCAACACCAAGGCCGAGGGAACTGGCCACACCATCTCTACATAATGGCCGAGAGAGGAACTATCTTTACTTGCCAGGCCAACATGTCTGGTCAAGTGTACAAAAGGGTGCGGACTTCCTCAGCCAGCTCCGTGTATTTTATTCACCTGTTCAGGGGCTAGTCCTACCTGCCATGGGCTGGGCCTTCCCCATCAGCTAGACAGTCTCCTTCAGGTTCACTCTGGACTTAACCACTAATTTTCTACAAATTTGCACAGAGCTCAAACCCTCAACTGTCAAGTTGACACACGTGCCCAACTATGACAAGTACATATATATTAGGATCATTATTTCCTCTTTTTTCCATTTTTGTGTATGTGTGTTGAGCTCATATTTAGGAGAGCGTGTGAAGCCTGAAGCTCTTCTTCTTCCTCCTCCTCTTCTTCCTTCTTTTTTTTTTATTTTACAGAATAACTTTTTTTAACCTAGTTATACAAGCTCAGTGGGTAGGTGTCCTCACCCCCTCCTTCTCCCTTCCCCTCCTCCCTCCTCTCATCAATCCAACAGCACTCTCTCCTATACCTCCCTGTCTCCCTGTCCCCTTTTCTTCCACTCTCTCCTCTCTTGGTATTTCTAGCTGAAGCCACCATTCTTTTTTGTTTTTTTTTTTTTAGGACTAAAGAGATTTATTGCTGAATTCTACCAGATTTTCAAAGAAGAACTAATGACAATATTGAAATAATTTTATCAATAGAACAGGAAGAAATAGTTTTTGATACGTCAGGATTTTAATTTTTTAATTACCTTTTTATTATATTTTTGACTAATAATAACAAACTCAACAGATACCCTTTTCTCCTCCCTCTCCCCTCCTTTCGTCCCTGTTGTCCCCCATTCTACTCTTTCCCCTTCTCACTCCCCTCCCTCCTACTTGTCCCCCATTCTATTCTTTCCCCTTTTCCTTCCCTCCTACTTTCTTGGTGCTTCTTATTTTCTCCCGCCCATCCTCCAGAGCATCTGTTTTATGTGGGCACTGAATTTCCCTCTGAGTAGTCTCCACTAGTGAGGGTTCAGGACTCAGTGGCATAGCTCGAGGCCCCTTCTTGGGCTTCCCACTAGTTTGGGAACTCTTATGTCTGTCTCTAAGGATCCTACTGCCTGAAACCTTCTCCCCTGTGATCCATGCTAGACTTCCGGGGGTTCAGGCAAGGTCCAATCACATGGCTACAGCCCTGACTTGTGTGGAGTATCTTGCATAGCGTTGGTCCTCCCCATCTTTAGGCTCTTACAGTCTTGTTACCCTCTCTTCTGCAAGGTTCCCTGAACTTTAGGATGGGGAGAGATTTAGCTGGTCTGGTTCCAGGTGAATATTGTAGTCTTTGGTGTTCTGAATTATGGTTTGTTGTTTTCAGTTTTGCTGTTCCTTCATTGCCCTTGGCTGCATCCTGATTGGTGTGGAGGTCATCTCCTAAACAAAGATAAAAGACTGTTAAATGAAGATCTTAATATAAGAGGACTCAAAGATAGATGGAAGAATAGGAGTAGGACACAGCAGTGAGAGAAGACAGTCTCCAGTTTGCCGGTTGATTACCATCTAACTGCCAGTCCCTATACTCTCCCTAACTGGGAAGATCAAACCTGTTCAGTCCCAAGTGAACAGGAAGGGAAGTGAGACAGCCTTACCACCCTGAATGCTCCTAATGTCGTCTGAAGTCATCATTCTTGATGTTTCTTCACCTTATTCATTAAACCCAGAGCTTTGGGGAACCCCAAGTCGTTGCTTTCCAAAGCTGGAATTGCAAATGTGCCGCCACATCTACCCAGCATTTTACTTGAGATCTGGGGATCTGAACTCCATTTCTTTTGCTTATATGGTAAGCACTTTAACTTCTGAGCCTCTTGTTGAATTGACTTCACTATTATCAACATATTTAATGTAAGTATAGCCATCTGTCTTCCAGTATCTAGTGTTAGCATTAGTTCTCTAGGTCTCTTAGATACCTGTGGATATCGTAATCGATTACTAAAATATTGGTGGCTTTAAAAAGAGAAAACTTACATCTCTCAAATTTCTGGAGGCAAGAAATCTGAAAGTAAGATACAGGAAAGGCTACATTCCTTCACTGCCTGTAGGGGAAAATACATTCTTGTGTTTTTTACTTCTGGTACGGCTTTCTTGGGCTTGTGGTTGCAATCTTTTTCTCAGTGATCCATGCTTAGATTGCCTTATTCTCTGGGTTTTTGTTTTTCTCTTACAAAGATAAATATGATTGTTTTGTTATGACCCTCCTGATTAAGCTCCTCATCCCTAGATTCCTCAAAATAATCACATACTTTTTCCATGAAAGGTAATAGTCACAGGTCTGAGATTAGGACATGAACATATTTTTATAAAGCTAACATTGAGTCCTCTGCACATTGTAATACTTTTCCATTCCTGTATTTTAACCAACTTTTATATTTATTGTATATTTATTATAAAAATATATGTTTGTCTTGCTTTTTATAGTCTTTTCCTCTTAACCAAGATGTGTGATGGAGAAGAGTATTGGACTCCCAAAGATGTCATCATCCTAATCTCATGAACTCACAAATACGTTATCTTACATAGCAAAAGGGACATGGCAGATGTCATTAGGTTAAGAGTCTTTAGGTTAAGAGTCTTGAGATGGAAAGATAATCTAAGTTTGTCTGGTTGGTTAGCAATGTAACCATTATAGTCTTAGAAAGGCAAAAGAGACCTGTCAGAACAAGTGAATATTATGATAAAACAGAGTTGTGACTGGTGTATATTGAAAATGGTTGTAAGGATCATGAGCCAAGCAATGCAAGTGACTGTGAAAACTTGGAAGATGTAAGAAAGCAATACTTCTAGAAAGGAGTCCTGTGGGTACCTTGATTTTAGCTCAGCGTAAGTCCCACATCAGAAAGGAGTCCTGTGGGTACCTTGATTTTAGCTCAGCATAAGTCCCACATCAGATTTCTCACCTGTAGAAAATGTAAGATAATGCATTGTTTTTATGAAACTAAAAGCATGTGTCAGGCTACTGAAATTTAGTATCATAGATACAGAGAGGTTTAAGATTTTCATCTTGCTGTGTTTTCCTAAAGTTTGGAAACCATGAGCAAATATTTCCTTAAGTGTGATTCTGCTCCATACCCTTTCTCCTCACTTTCATTTTTTTGTCAACATTTTACCATTTGGTACTTTACTTTGGATAGTTGATTACAAGTCCACTAATCTTTCCTCCCAAAATTTCTAATTTGCTGTTAATCTTTTCCCATTAGTTTTCATCAAAAATGTTGTGATTTTCATGTCTAGAAATTCAGTTTCCATTTTTATTATCTTTCATGGCTGTACATAACTGTTTAGCAATTTAGAACATTTTTACAACTGCTTTAGTGTTTAATATTTGCAAACTCTAACATCTGTTCATTATTTGTAAGTTTCAATTAATTTTAAATTACACACAAGTTTAGTCTTTTTAGTCTGGATATTTAAGATTTATGCTGTAATGAGTTTATTTCTAGGACTAATTATTCTCATCACTTAAGACCCTTCTGTATAAGCTGTCCAATTTAGCACTAATTATGTGGTTTTCCAGTCTGTCTTTGAGGTCAGACAGTATTCCAAATTGATTTAAATTTGATATTTTCTTACTGTGTCAAGATATTTCTGTTTTAATGTTTTATGTATGCTGAAGTATTTAACTTATTGATCTAATGAAATCTTATGGATAAGATTTTAAAATGTTGGAACTGATCTTTTAATGACAGAACATTTTAAAATTGATCTATGAGAATTTTTAGAGTTTTAAAATTAACAAAATTAAATGTATTTATAAGATAAATTTAAATATCTGTGGGGACAAGGAGTAAAGGTTACAGTTTAAAAGTGATATGTTCTTGTGTCAAGTTGACAAGGGGTGGAATGTCATAGTTAGACACAAGTGTCAAGTTGATAGTTCAGAGTTCAAGCTCTGGGCACATTTGTAGATAATTGATAGTTGAGTTAAGCCCAGAGCGAGATTGTCTAGGTGATGGGGAAGGCCTAGCTCTTGGTGAGTGGGAGTAGGCGCTGCACAAGTGAATAAAATACAGAGAGCTGGTTGAGGAAGTTGGCATCCTTGTGTATACTTGGCCAGACATGCTGTTCTGGCAAGTAAGGATTGTCCCTTTTTCTCAGCTGTTATGTGGAGATGGTGTGACCAGTTCCCTTGGCCCTGGGGCTGGTGTGAACTCTCTTGCTAAGATGGGCAAACAACTGTATCCAGGAATTGTAAGAGAAAATAAGCCCCTTGTTCCCTTAATCTGTTTTGTCATGATTTTACCAGCAACATGCAGCTTAACTACAACTATTTTATGCTTTCCAATACCTTGAAAATACATTTCATGTACTTCTTCCAATATTCATTTATTTCAAGTAAGAATAAAAGTTCAGGCTCATATTCTATATTGACTATAAGTAGAAATACTAAGGATCAGTTTTTAATTTAAATCAACTAAAATGACATAGAATTTAACTAAGCTCACTGTTTTCCACAATTACTTTTCACATACTCAAAAGTCACATGCAGCCAGTTGTATTGAATAACAACAGTCTTATCTCTGCTGGGTTAAAGTTTACCTTTTTATAACCCATTCAGTTGCTTATCAACCATATGTACTTTAATAATTATTGACATAAAAATTTCTTTGAGGAAATACAGTTTTTTGCTCTTGATTTAAGCTTGCATTTATCCAAATAGTTTAATTATCAAGACATCAAGGTGATAGGCTATAGAATTTTAATGACATAAATCCAAATGGCACATCAAGTGGTATGAAGTAAATTAATTGCTTTCTCTAATCCTCAGAGTATCTGCAAGTGAAGATGGGGAATGGTAGCCTGATGGTTAATTCTAATTGTTTGAATGTTTATTTCCCCTCGTGTATTCATATTGTCACCCAAGGTGATGTCTTTAGGAGATGAGCTTTTGGGAGATGATTAGCTTTTTTCCCATGAATGATATTAGTGGTCTTATGAAAGAAATCTGAAGAATGACCCTTTAATCTCTGTCAGGTTGCAGTGAAGAGATCAATATCTTGACTGTACCAACCTCCTGATCCTGTACTTTCATCATCCAGAATTGTGAGAAATAGTTTTCTGTTTTTATAAGTCATCCTGTCTGTAGTATTGTATTATAGTCCCACAGGTATTTGTGGGACTCAATAAAGAATAGATGACAAGAGAGCTGAAATGTCAAAACATTAACTGTCACCCTAATTTGTCAGAGTTACTGTGTTTTATGTTAATGTGTGGGAATTCTCTGTGAAATCTGCTTGAGAAAGAGTTTGGTAGCTGAAGAAAAAAGAGTGTTGCTTATTGAAATTTAAATGGAAATTTAGTTATTTCTTTATTTTTTTATTTCCGCTCATTACAAACTTAACAGGTACACTGGTCCCCTCCCTCCCTCCACCTCCCCCCCCCCCGACTCCCCTGCTCCTGCCTCCACTTCCCCCTCCCTCCCCATCCCCCCCATCCCTGGAGCATCCTTTAATGTGCATGACAAACTCTCCTCTGGGTCCTCCTCTCCAATGAGGTGCAAGGACCCAGTGGCCTTTCCCAGAACTCTTTCTTGTGTTCCCCTTAAGCTTAGGAACACTACCGTGACTGTCAGTCCCTAGCCTCCAAGGATCCTAGTGCCTTTAGTCCTGCTAGACTTTGTGGGGTCAATAATGTGTTGGACATAATGCTGGTCATGCAAAGTCCTATTATGATTGCTTGGGCCCTAACTTGTGTGGAGTACCTTGCATATCATGAAACCTCCCATCCTTGTGCTCTTACAATCGTACCACCCCCTCTTCCACAAATTTCCCTGAGCTTCAGGATGGGGAGAGATTAGCCTGGCCAGGTTCCACGTGGTTGATATAGAGTCTCTGATGTTCTGAATTATGGTTTGTTGATTTTTTTTCAGTTTTGCTGCTCCTGCAATGCCCTTGGCTTCATCCTGATGGGTATTAGATGTCACCCCCTGGCCAGAGATAAAAACCTGTTAAATTAGAGTCTTGTTATAAGAGTATATTCAAAGGTAGATGGAATAAAAGTAGGAAACCACAGAGAGAGAGGGGTCAGTCACTCATTTGCAAAATGGTTACTTTCTATCTGGCAGCCTATGTGCCCTCCCCTTCTGGTGAGATCATACCCCATCAGCTGCAAATGATGAGGAAGGAAAGTCTGTGAACTTAACCAGATGTCTCACTACTTACTTACAGTCCTTGATGGTGGCCTATTTTCTCTGCTGTAACATGGTCCCCTCTTCCTTGTTTCTGGTGGGGCCCTCCTTCCCCATCCCTCCTGTTTGTAATCTTTACAATTATTGTAGGTATTACAGAGATTTGTCTTTGAGCATCTTTAAGTGGGTTTGGTACTAGGATCCACCTATTAGGTAATACATATGGCACTTAACTTTCCATGTCTGAGATACTTCACTCAATATAATTGTTTCTAATTCCATCCATTTCCCGACAAATTGCATTAATTCATCATTTTTGATGGCTGAGTAGTATTCCATTGTATAATTGTACCACATTTTCCTTATCCACCTGTCAACTGATGGACTTTTGTGCTGATTCCATGACTTTGCTATTGTAAACAGTGCTGCTATGAACATGGTCGTGCTTGTGCTATCGAGGTGGATTTTTGCTGCATGGGGGGTTATTCCCAAAAGTGATATAGCAGGGTCATATGGCATTTCAATCTTTATCTTCTTTAAGAATCGCCAGATGGCTCGCCAGAGTGGTTGTATGAGCCTGCATTCCCACAAGCGACGTAGGAGAGTTCCCCTCTCTCCACATTCTCTCCAGCACTTGTTGTTTGTATTGTGGATTTTTGCCATCCTGACTGGGGTGAGATGATATCTCAGGGAAGTTTTGATTTGCATTTCACTGATGGCTAAGGATGTGGAGCATTTTTAAGATATTTGTTAGACATTTTAATTTCATCCCTAGTAAAGTTTCTTTTAAGTTCCAGGGCCCATTTTTAAATTGGGCCATTTGTTTCCTTGGTGTTTAGTTTTCTAAGTTCTTTGTGCACTCTGGATAGTAGAGCTCTATCAGATATGTGGTTAGTGAAGATTTTCTCCCATTCTGTGGGTTGCCTGTGTGCTAGAGTTACAATCTCTATCGGAACGGAAGCTGTTTAATTTCACAAGATCCCATCTGTTGAGTGTTGGTTGTAGTGTCTGTGCTATTGGATGTCCCTTTAGGAACTGTTGGCCTAGCCCAATCAGCTTGAGGGAGTTCCTTACCCTTTCAACTATGGTTTTTATAGTCTCTGGCCTGATATCAAGGTCCTTGATCCATTTGGAATTAAGTCTTGTACATGGTGACAAGTATGGGTCCAGTTTTAAACTTTTGCATGTGGAGATCCAGTTTTGCCAGCGCCATTTTTTGAAGATACTGTTCTTTTTCCATTGGATTTTTTGGGCCCCTTTGTCAAAGATAAAATGGCTGTAGTTGTGTGGACTTATATCTGGGTCTTCAACCCTTATCCATTTATCTGTGTGTCTATTTTGGAGCTGTTACAGGCTGCTTTTATAACTATGGATTTGTAGTATAGACTAAGGTTTGGTATGGTGATACCTCCAGCTGTTTTTTTGTTACTCAGTATTGTCTTTGCTATCCTGGGTCTTTTGTGCCTCCATACGAACTTTGAGATTGTTTGGTCAACTTCTTTGAAGAATTGCTTTGAGATTTTAATTGGTATAGCGTTTAATTTGTATATTTCCTTTGGTAGGATGGTCATTTTTACGATGTTGATTCTGCGAATCCAGGAGCATGGGAGGTCTTTCCACCTTCTCGTGTCTTCTGCAATTTCTTTTTTTAGGGTTTTAAAGTTTTCATTGTAAAGATCTTTTACCTCCCTGGTTAGGTTTATACCAAGGTATTTCATTTTTTTAGGGGCTATTGTAAATGGGATTGAGTCTCTCAGGGCTTTTTCACTTCTTTCATTCTGGGCATATAGGAAGGCCACTGATTTTTGTACATTTATTTTGTATCCTGCCACCCTGCTGAACTTCTGTATTAGTTCCGGGAGTTAACTTCAGAGACTTTTTTTCCTGATCATTTACAACTGAGGGGGTATGATCTCACCAGATGGGGAGGGCATATAATCTGGCAGATAAAAAGTAACCATTTTGCAAATGGGCAATTGGTCCCTCCCTCACTGTGGTTTGCTACTTTTATTACATCTACCCTTGAATGTGCTCTTATAACAAGACTCCAGTTAAACAGCTTTTTGTCTCTGACCAGGGGGTGACATACAGTGCCCATCAGGATGGAGTGAAGGGCATTGCAGGAGCAGCAAAACTGCAAAAGAAAATCAACAAACCACAATCCAGAACTTCAGAGACTCTATGTCAACCACTTAGAACTAGGCCAGACTAATCCCTTCCCATCCTGAAGCTCAGGCAAATTTGCGGAAGAGGGGGTGGTAAGATTGTGAGAGCAAAAGGATGGGAGGAGCAATGATTTGCAAGATACTCCACACAAGTTAGGGCCGAAGCAACCATAATTGGACTTTACATGCCCTGCGCAAAGTCCAACACACTATTGACCTCACAAAGTCTAGCATCTGCTAAAGGCACCAAGATCCTTGGAGACAAGGGATTGACAGCCACAGTAGTGTTCCTATGCTTAAAGGGAGCACAGGAAAGGGTTCAGGGAAATACAACTGGGTCCTTGTACGTCATCGGAGAGGAGAGCTCAGAGGAGAGTCAGGCATGCACATTAAAGGACTCTCTGGGAATTGGGGTGGGAGGCACTGGCGGATGGTGAGGGAGGGGTGAGGGGAGGGGGAGCAGGGAGTTCGGTGGGAGGAGAAGGGACGAGGGAAGTGGTGTACCTATTAAGTTTGTATAATCAGAAATAAAAAATGTTTAAAAAAAAAGAAGTGGTGAGAGTGGACAGCCTTGTCTAGTTCCTGATCGAAGTGGGAATGCTTCAAGTTTTTCCCCATTGAATATAATCCTTGCTGTTGGCTGGTTGTATACAGCTTTTATTATATTGATAAAGGTTCCTTCCATTCCAACCTTCTCTAGGGTTTTGATCATAAAGTGCTGTTGGATCTTGTCAAAGCTTTTTCTGCATCTATTGAGAGTATCATGTGGTCTTGAACTTTGGACTGGTTTATATGGTGAATTACATTTATTGATTTGTGTATATTGAACCAACCTTGTATGCCTGGAATAAAGCCTACTTGATCCCCATGGATGATCTTTTTGATATGTTTTTGAATCCGATTTTCTAAGACTTTGTTGAGAATCTTTGCATCTGTGTTCATCAGAGAGATTGGCTTATAGTTTTCTTTTTTAAGTGTATCTTTATTAGGTTTTTGGATTAAGATGATATTAGCTTCATAGAAGGAATTTGGTAGTGTTCCTTCCTTTGCTATTTGATGGAACAGTTTAAGGAGTATTGGTGTTATTAGCTCCTTAAATGTCTGGTAGAACTCTGTGCTGAATCCATCTGGTCCAGGACATTTTTTGGTGGGAAGATTCGAGATTACTTCCTCAATTTCCTCATGTGTTATAGGACTATTTAAATAATTCACAACTTCCTGATTCAATTTAGGTAAGTTGTGTTTATTTAGAAATTCATCCATCTCTTTTGTGTTGTCAAACTTCACAGAGTATAAGTTTTTGAAATATGATGTTATAATTCTCTGGATTTGTTGGGTATCAGTAGTGATAACTCCATTTTCATTTCTAATTTTGTTAATTTGGGCTTTCTCTCTCTCTCACTTTTGGTTAATTTAGCTAGGGGTGTACCAATCTTATTGATTTTTTTCAAAGAACCAGCTTTTTGACTGGTTGATTTTTTTCTATCGTTTTCTTAATCTCGATTTCAGATATTTCTCCCCTTATTTTGCTAATCTCCTCTCTTCTACTACTTTTGGGATCAGATTGCTCAAGTTTCTCTAAAGCCTTAAGCTGCATCGTTAAGTTATTTATTTCTGATATTTCCATTTTTTTGATGTAGGCATTAAGAGCTATGAACTTACCTCTTAGGACAGCTTTCATTGTGTCCCAGAGATTTTGGTAAGTTGTATTTTCATTATCATTCACTTTCAGGAAATCTTGAATTTCCTTTTTAATTTCTTCCTGAATCCAATTCTCATTCAGCATCATATTGTTAAGTTTCCAGGAGTTAGTGTATTTTCTGTTGCTTATTGTGTTGTGGATGTCTAGCTTTAGGCCGTGGTGATCTGATAAGTTACAGGCTAGAATTTCAACTTTCCTGTATATGTGTAGATTCGTTTTGTGGCCCAATATGTGATCTATTTTGGAGAAAGTTCCATGTGCTGCTGAGAAAAATGTGTGCGTGGATGAAAAGTTCAATAGAGATCTGTAATGTCCATTTCAGTAAGGATTTGATTAAGCTCCAAGGTGTCTCTGTTAAATTTTTTAACTGTTGATCTATCCCATGTTGAGAGGGCGGTATTGAAATCCCCAGGAATTATTGTTTTGGGATTGATTTCTCGCTTTAGATGTTGTAGGGTTTGCTTAATGAATGTGGGGGGCCCAGTATTGGGTGCATGTATGTTCAGTATTGTGAAGTCTTCCTGGTAAATTGCACCTGTGACTTAAATGTAGTATCCATCTGTGTCTATTATGATTTTTTTTGGTATGAAGCCCACTTTGTCTGATATCATAATGGCTACCCCTGCCTGTTTTCTGGTTCCATTAGCTTGCAGAATTTTTTACCAGCCTTTTATTTTTAGGATGTGCCTATCTTTTGTGGTGAGATGGGTTTCCTGCAGGCACCAGATTGATGGGTTGTGATTTTTAATCCAAGTGTGTAATCTGTGTCTCTTGATCGGTGAGTTAATTCCATTAACATTTAATGTTATAATGGAGAAACTATTTTTTTAATTTTTTTAGTATTTATTATTTATTCAATTGTGTGTTTGTGGTGTGTGTGTGTGTGTGTGTGTGTGTGTGTGTGTGTGTGTGTGTGCGTGTGTGTGCGTGTGTGTGTGTAGAACCACGGGTGAATTCGGGAACACCAGGGACCACCTGCACTTCCTCCTTGTTTACTCTGCCTGAGGATCCACAGGTTCCGCACTACCAGGACCAGAAACGCAGGCACCCCCGCTTCCACCTGGCATCTGTAAGTTGGATCTAGGATCTGAAGTCAGGACCTTCTGCCTGCAAAGC
Source organism: Typhlomys cinereus (assembly GCA_023101885.1). Classification (NCBI taxonomy): domain Eukaryota; kingdom Metazoa; phylum Chordata; class Mammalia; order Rodentia; family Platacanthomyidae; genus Typhlomys; species Typhlomys cinereus. Next base: position 3,292,485 of record JALPQD010000236.1, on the reverse strand, counting down.
AGAGGCTTAATCCCTGAGTCACCTCTCCAGCCCTGAGAAACTATTTTTAATTCTGGACTTTTATTATGTTTAGTGGCTTTTGTCAGTGTATTGTTTCGCTTTTAGGTTTTCGTGTATTATACTTCCCTTCTGTTCTCCTGGATATGCCTTTTTTTTCTTCAAGCTTGAGTATCATTTCTAGCATTTTTAACACATTTTTTATTATTTCCACTCATACAGACTTAATAGGTAGACCAGTTCCCTCCCTCCCTCCTCCTCCGCTCGAACCCCCGTTCCCCCTCCCTTCCTCCCCATCCCCCAGTGCCTCCCCCCCAATTCCCAGAGAGTCCTTTATTGTATATGCCTAACTCTCCTCTTGGTCCTCCTCTCCTATGATGTACAAGGACCCAGTGGCATTTCCCTGAACCCTTTCCTGTGTTCCCCTTAAGCATAGGAACACTACTGTGGCTGTCAATCCCTTGCCTCCAAGGATCTTGGTACCTTTAGCTGATGCTAGACTTTGTGAGATCATTAGTGTGTTGGACATTGCACAGGGCATGGAAAGTCCTATTATGATTACTTCGGCCCTAACTAGTGCGGAGAATCTTGCAAATCATTGCTCCTCCCATCCTTTTGCTCTTACAATCTTACCGTCCCCTCTTCCGCAAATGTCCCTGAGCTTCAGGATGGGGGGAGATTAGGCTGGCCTAGATCTATGTGGTTGATATAGAGTCTCTGAAGTTCTGCATAGTGGTTTGCTGATTTTCTTTTGCAGTTTTGCTGCTCCTGCAATGCCCTTCACTCCATCGTGATGGGCACTGTATGTCTCCCCCTGGTCAGAGACAAAAAGCTGTTAAACCGGAGTCTTGTTATAAGAGCACATTCAAGGGTAGATGTAATAAAAGCAGGAAATCTCGGTGAGGGAGGGGTCAGTCACCCATTTGCAAAATGATCACCTTTCATCTTCCAGACTATATGCCCTCCCTTTCTGGTGAGATCATATCCCCTCAGTTGTACATGATCAGGAACGAACGTCTGTGAACTTAACCAGGTGTCACATTACTTACTTGCAGTCCTTGATGGAGGTCTATTTTCTCTGCTGTAACATGGTCCCCTCTCTCCTTGTGTCTGGTGTGGCCCTCCAACCCCATCCCTCCTGTTCATAATCCTTGCAACTACTGTATTACATAGGTTTACCTTTGAGTGTCTCAATGTGGGCTGGGTGAGACTGGTACTAGGAGCCACCTATTAGGGAGTACATACGGCACTTAACTTTCTGGATCTGGGTACTTCACTTAATATAATTGTTTCTAGTGACATCCATTTCCCAGCAAATTCCAGTAATTCATCATTTTTGATGGCTGAGTAGTACTCCATTGTATAGATGTACCACAGTTTCCTTATCCACTCTTCAACTGTTGGACATTTGGGTTGATTCCATCACTTTGCTATTGTAAACAGTGCTGCTATGAACATAGTCGTGCTTGTGCCATTGAGGTGAACTTCTGCTGCATGGGGGGTTATTTCTAAAAGTGGAATAGCAGGGTCATATGGCATTTCAATCTTTAATTTCTTTAAGAATCTCCAGACGGCTCGCCAGAGTGGCTGTATGAGCCTGCATTCCCACCAGCAATGTAGGACAGCTCCCCTCTCTCCACATCCTCTCCAGCATTTGTTGTTTGTATTGTGGATTTTTGCCATCCTAACCGGAGGGAGATGATATCTCAGGGAAGTTTTGATTTGCATTTCCCTTGTGGCTAAAGAAGTGGAGCATTTTTGAAGATATTTGTTAGACATTTTAATTTCATCCCTGGTAAAGTTTCTTTTAAGTTCCAGGGCCCATTTTTTAATTGGGCCATTGGTTTCCTTGATGTTTATTTTTCTAAGTTCTTTGTGCACTCTGGACAGTAGAGCTCTATCAGGTATGTGGTTAGTGAAGATTTTCTCCCATTCTATGAGTTGCCTTTGAGCTCGTGTTACAATCACTTTATCTGAACAGCTCTTTAATTTCACAAGATCCCAACTGTTGAGAGTTGGTAGCAGTGACTGTGCCATTGGATGTCTGTTGAGGAACTGTTGGCCTAGCCCAATCAGCTCGAGGGAGTTCCCTATCCTTTCAACTATGGTTTTTATAGTCTCTGGCCTGATATCAAGGTCCTTGATCCATTTGGAATTAAGTCTTGTACATGGTGACAAGTATGGGTCCAGTTTTAATCTTTTGCATGTGGAGATCCAGTTTTGCCAGAGCCATTTTTTGAAGATGCTGTTCTTTTTCATTGGATTCTTTGGGCCCCTTTGTCGAAGATCAAATGGCTGTAGTTGTGTGGGCTTATATCTGGGTCTTCAATCCTTATCCATTGATCTGTGTGTCTATTTTGGAGCCAGTACCAGGCTGTTTTTATAACTATGGATTTGTAGTATAGACTTAGGTTTGGTATGGTAATACCTCCAGCAGTGTTTTTGTTACTCAGGATTGTCTTTGCTATCCTGGGTCTGTTGTGCCTCCATATGAATTTTGAGATTGTTTGTCAACTTCTTTGAAGAATTGCTTTGGGATTTTTTTATTATTTCTGCTCATACAAACTTAATAGGTAGACTGGTTCCCTCCCTCCCTCCTCAACCCCCCCGAACCTCCTGCTCCCCCTCCCCTCACCCGTCCCCTCACTCCTCCCTACCCATCCCCCAGTGCTTCCTGCCCCAATTCCCAGAGACTCCTTTAATGTGCATCCCTGACTCTCCTCCGGGCCCTCCTCTCCGATGACGTACAAGGACTCAGTGGCATTTCCCTGAACCCTTTCCCGTGTTCCCCTTAAGCATAGGAACACTACTGTGGCTGTCAATCCCTTGTCTTCAAGGATCTTGGTGCCTTTAGCAGATGCTAGACTTTGTGAGGTCAATAGTGTGTTGGACATTGCACAGGGCATGGAAAGTCCAATTATGATTGCTTCAGCCCTAACTTGTGTGGAGTATCTTGCAAATCATTGCTCCTCCCATCCTTTTGCTCTTACAATCTTACCGCCCCCTCTTCAGCAAATTTCCCTGAGCTTCAGGATGGGGAGAGATTAGTCTGGCCTAGTTCTAGGTGGTTGATATAGATTCGCTGAAGTTCTGGATTGTCGTTTGATTGATTTTCTTTTGTAGTTTTGCTGCTCCTGCAATGCCCTTCACTCCATCCTGCTGGGCACTGTATGTTGCCCCCTATGAGTGTCTCAAGGTGGGCTGGGTGTGTTTGGTACTAGGAACCACCTATTAGGGAGTACATACGGCGCTTAATTTTCTGGGTTTGGGATTTTAATTGGTATACACTGAATTTGTATATTGCCTTTGGTAGGATGGTCATTTTTACGATGTTGATTCTGCCAATCCAGGAACAAGGAGGTCTTTCCACCTTCTGGTGTCTTCTGCTATTTCTTTCTTGAGGGTTTTAAAGTTTTCATTGTAAAGGTCTTTTACTTCCTTGGTTAGGTTTATACCAAGGTATTTCATTTTTTTAGGGGCTCTAATAAATGGTATTGTTTCTCTCAAGGCTTCTTCACTTCTTTCATTCTGGGCATATAGGAATGCCTCTGATTTTTGCACATTTATTTTGTATCCTGTCACCCTGCTGAACTTCTCAATTAGTTCCAGGAGCTTCCTGGTGGAGTTTTTGGGATCCCTCAGGTCATCTGCAAATAGGGATAGCCTGACTTCTTCCTTGCCAATTTAAATCTCTCTTATGTCCCTTTCTTGTCTTATGGCTTCGGCTAAGACTTCAAGTACAATATTGAATAGAAGTGGTGAGAGTGGACAGCCTTGTCTAGTTCCTGATCGAAGTGGGAATGCTTCCAATTGTTCCCCATTGAGCATAATCCTTGCTGTGGGCTTGTTGTATACAGCTTTTATTATATTGATAAAGGTTCCTTCCATTCCTACTGTATCTAGCGTTTTGATCATAAAAGGCTGTTGGATCTTGTCAAAAGCTTTTTCTGCATCTATCGAGAGTATCATGTGGTCTTGGACTTTGGACTGGTTTACATGATGAATTACATTTATTGATTTGCGTATGTTGAACCAACCTTGTGTGCCAGGGATGAAGCCTACTTGGTCTCCGTGAATAATCTTTTTAATGTGTTTTTGAATCCGATTTGCTAAGACTTTGTTGAGAATCTTTGCATCTGTGTTCATCAGAGAGATCGGCCTATAGTTTTCCTTTTTTAAGTGAATCATTATTAGGTTTTGGGATTAAAACGATATTAGTTTCATAGAAGGAATTTGGTAGTGTTCCTTCCTTTGCTATTTGATGGAACAGTTTAAGGAGTATTGGTGTTATTAACTCCTTAAATGTCTGGTAGAATTCTGTGCTGAATCCATCTGGTCCAGGACATTTTTTGGTGGGAAGATTCGAGATTACTTCCTCAATTTCCTTATATGTTATAGGACTATTTAAATAATTCACAACTTCCTGATTCAATTTAGGTAAGTTGTGTTTATTTAGAAATTCATCCATCTCTTTTGTGTTGTCAAACTTCACAGAGTGTAAGTTTTTGAAATATGATGTTATAATTCTATGGATTTGTTGGGTATCAGTAGTGATAACTCCATGTTCATTTCTAATTTTGTTAATTCTCTCTTGCTTTTGTTTAATTTAGCTAGAGGTGTATCAATCTTATTGATTTTTTTCAAAGAACCAGCTTTTTGACTGGTTGATTTTTTCTATCGTTTTCTTAGTCTTGATTTCAGATATTTCTCCCCTTATTTTGCTAATCTCCTCTCTTCTACTACTTTTGGGATCAGATTGCTCTAGTGTCTCTAAAGCTTTAAGCTGCATTGTTAAGTTGTTTATTTCTGATGTTTCGATTTTTTTTGATGTAGGCATTAAGAGCTATGAACTTACCTCTTAGGACAGCTTTCATTGTGTCTCAGTGATTTTGGTAAGTTGTATTTTCATTATCATTCGGTTTCAGGAAATCTTGAATTTCCTTTTTAATTTCTTCCTGAATCCAGTTCTCATTCAGCATCATATTGTTAAGTTTCCAGGAGTTAGTGTATTTTCTCTTGTTTGTTGTGTTGTGGATGTCCAGCTTTAGGCCGTGGTGGTCTGATAGGGCACAGTTTAGAATTTCAACTTTTTTGATATGTGTAGATTTGTTTTGTGGCCCAATATGTGATCTATTTTGGAGAAAGTTCCGTGTGCTACTGAGAAAAATGTGTATTCGTTGATGCATGGGTGAAAAGTTTGATAGAAATTTGTAAGGTCCATTTCTTTAAGGATTTGATTAAGTTCCAAAGTGTCTCTGTTAAGCTTTTGACCTGTTGATCTATCCCATGTTCAGAGGGCGGTGTTGAAATCCCCAAGAATTATCGTTTGGGGGTTGATTTCTTGCTTTGGACGCTGTAGGGTTTTCTTAATGAATGTGGAGGGGCCTGTATTGGGTGCATATATGTTCAGTATTGTGAAGTCTTCCTGGTGAATTGTACCTGTGACTAAAATGTAGTATCCATCCGTGTCTCTTATAATTTTCTTTGGTTTGAAGTCCACTTTGTCTGATATCATAATGGCTACCCCTGCCTGTTTTCTGCTTCCATTAGCTTGTAGAATTGTTGACCAGCCTTTTATTTTTAGAGTGTGCCTATCTTTTGTGGTGAGATGGGTTTCCTGCAGGCAGCAGATTGATGGATTGTGATTTTCAATCCAAATTTGTAATTTGTGTCTCTTGATCGGTGAGTTAATTCCATTAACATTTAGTGTTATAATGGAGAAACTATTTTGAATTCCAGACATTTATTATGTTTAGTAGTTTTTATAAGTATATTGCTTTGCTGTTAATGGTGTTATACTTGTTCTCCTGGATATGCCTGTTTTTTTTCTTCAAGCTTGAGTATCATTTCTAGCATTTTTTGAAGGCCTGGTTTGGTGGACATGTATCCCTTCAAGTTGTCCTTGTGCTGGAAGATTTTTCTTTCTCCCTCGATCATGACGGATAGTTTTGCGGGGTATATCAGCCTGGGTTGACATTTTTGCTTATTCAATATTTGAAGTATGTCTCTCCAAGCTCTTCTTGCTTTTACTGTTTTCATTGAGAAGTCATTTGTTATTTTAGTTATTTCTTTATATACTAAAAACACATGGGAAAATATTTGAAAAGAGCATTCCTGCATTTTTTGTACTATCCTTACCTGTGGATTTCCATGTGTTGGGGATGAGAAAGAGTGTTACTTTTATGACCTAATGATGTATTTGAGAAGGGCTCAGGATGTGCCTCAGTGGTAAAACATTAACCTGGCATGCATTAAATCCTAGATACTTACAACCTACCCTCCCAAAAAAAGAATTTAGTTAATCTTCTTTAAATATCCCTATGTTGGAATTGATTTTAGAATCAGAGGATTCCAAGTCTCAAGTACTTGTAATCTCTGATTCTATAGCTTTTCAAAAGTAGAATTTTAGCACTAAAAGAGAACTTTCAGGAGAGTGATCTTACATCCTGTTTGCAGGAATGAGTGATATAGAATTTGGGCGCAATTGCTTAAATTGCAGGATTGGTGGTAAGGATTTTTTTCCCTTTATCAAATAAATGGGCTGTTGTCTTTAACTCTTCTTTTGCTGTGAAACCACACTCAGACTCAGCAACTTAGTGGAGTATTTATTTTATTTACAGTTCCAGAGGGCATATAATCCATTTATCGTAGAATCACATAACAGAAGGCATGGCTGCAGGTAGAAGCAGGAGGCCAGTTCATTCAGGTCATTGCTACCATCTTGAAGAGGCGGAAAGAGCAATTGGAAACAGAGCTGGCTATCCAAGCCTCAATTCCATCCACTGTGTTGTACCAACTTCCAACATTCCTTCTCTCTCGCTATGCTCGCTCTCTTGCTCTCTCTTTGCCTCTTGATGACTGTCGTGATGTGAACGGCCTCCTGATTCAGCCATATGTATTTTCCCATCATAACAGATTTGTATTCCCTCTGGATCTATATGACATGCAATAAATCCTTTCTCTCTTAAGTTGCTTAGGTCATAACGTTTTTTTCACAGCAGCAGAAGAGCCCTGTGACACTCCAGGTTCTTCTGTTACTAGCACTACAAGGAATGTTACTCATTTGGTTTAAAGGCATTTATGTTCTGAGGACATAATAGTAACCGAATGTAGACTGTTTGCTACTTATCTACTTTACTGGTATATTATCAACATAAGACCCTTCCCCATATTATGCTTCTCCTACAGTGACAGCCAGCATATCTAAGGGTACCCATCAAGAGTACTTCAATCTAAATTTCATGTTCCTGTTTTCAGTTAGACTGAACTTCCTGTCCATTTTGTTTTAGTGTTATCTAACACAGAACCTTGAAAATACTACTAACTATAAGGACACATAATAGCTTTCATTCGGTACTTATTATATACCAAGCCCTAAATCCTAAAAATTTTACATGATTAACTCAATGTGCATTATGATCCTATGAAAGAAAGCACTATCCAAATATATTTACATATAATGCAACTGAGAAACCTGCAGGGTGACATCCAAGGCTGCAAAGCTAAGTAAGCTACAGGGTCAAGATGGGAACCCAAGCAGCCCAACTCAAAGTAATATTCTTTTTCAATATTTTATTTATTCATTTTATGGTGTGTGTGTGTGTGTGTGTGTGTGTGTGTGTGTGTGTGTGTATGTGTATGTATCAGAGGGCACTGTGTGTCCCTGTGGAGGACTAAGGGGACTTTGGGAATCATCCTGGATTGCTTCTACCTCCTTCTTAGTTTGCTCTGGGATTTCCCAGGCTCCGCCCACTAGGGCCAGATGTGCAGGCTGCCTGTTTCTGCCTGGCATTTATTAGGTGGGATCTGAGAACCTGGGATCTGAACTCAGGACTGTCTGCTTCTGAGACAGAGTCTTAACCCCTGAGCCATCCCTCCAGCCCCCAAAAGACTTATTGTCTATTCAAGTTTTAAGAACTAAAGTGTGATTTTTGTTTTGATCTTGAAATAATTGAGTAATACATAAAGTCTTGCCATTTTCCTAAGATAATTTAGTGCTTTGGTTTGGGCAAAAATTGAATTAAAATTTAAGGACACTTACTATTAATATAAAATCTACATTTTGGAAATATATTGCTTCTTTCATTACACTATCTTTCACTGTAAAGAATATATTCCTTAATTATATTCGTTTTATTTTTTCATCTACAGTTTCCTTGTCTCAGAAGAAGTTATGAAGATGACAGTTTATTCTGCAATTGGTTATTTTGTGTGATTCATGAAGAAACACTTTAAAAATAGCTTTGTAATAACGACAGAAAACTGTTTCCTCGCGATTGTGATTCATCATAATTATTTTTGAACGTTTGGTAAATCCTATTTCTGTGAATGTTGAAGAAGAACTTTAAAAACCTTTCAAAGCTTTCTTAATATCCTTCTTTATGGATTCTGCAACAGTAAGCTTTGAGGTAAGACATCATATGAGACAACACAGTTTTTACATATATCCCTATATGATCCTCACCTTTTCATTTCACTTCTGAGAAACACATGAAGGAATGTTTTAAGGAGTTAAAGTTATGTGCAGAGAAAAAGTGTGGACCCATATCTCTGAATTTTCATCTGTTCACCTGTAACCGAGAGGAAAGTAGAAAGTATAGTGTGTATTGAAGTCTTTCTCTTTCACAAGAAAAACTAAGTCTAACATGCCAAGTTTTAAGAAGAACCAATAGAGCAGCAGACATATTTTGTTAAACAAAAAAGAAAGACTATGGCAGTGAGAACAGGGGCTGTGTGCTATGTTTGTCCTTTGTTTCAAGTTATTTAATCAAACTGAACTTTCTGCTTCACTTTATTAATTACTGTTTTGGGAACGGGGAAGATACTACTCTGGTTTGAACAGAATTAGCTCACAGATGTTACCTTCATTCCTCCCCCCAAGTCTATTAACAATTTATCCTAAAGTGATGGATTTTATTCTGTGGCATGGATCATAAGCAGAGCAATCATACAATTTACCAATTTTGTGACAAAAATCTGTATTCTGATCATGTATCTAATTACCACCCTTTCTAGACATGAGCCTAGGGTTTCCAATTTCAATTAGAAGCCATGAATTGTGGCTTTTGCTGTAATCCCAGTGCTTGGGTGGCTGAGGCAGAAGGATTGCTATGATTTTGAAACTAGTCTGGGTTAAGAATGAGACTTTGTCCAGAAACAACAGCAGAAAACAAAACCTTACCTAGAATTTCTTTAAGGTTGTGCAAATAAAATTTTACCTAGCTAGAACTACTGTAATACTTATTATATGTTAAATATCAAGATCAAAAAGAAAAAAATCCAAATACAAACTTAATAGGAACTTTATAATAAAAAGTTCCTTCATAGGATCCCAAGATATCCTGCGAGCCTCTTGACTCCATCAATCAGTTCCCTTGACTCAGGCATGCAGCACAAGGGTACCTCAAGGCCTTTTTGCACTGAAATGTCCCACCCCATTCTCTCTTCTCTAAACAGTATGCTCTCTTCCCAATCCAAATCTCTCATCTATGTTCTAACTACCTAAAATATTCAATAATAGTCCCAATTCAAACTTCTGAATGAAATGAAATAGAAATTTCTCTGGGAGGTTAAGAAATGATTAGTAATTGCAAAATGCTATACATTCAGAGTTGGTGATAGCCACAAATTTCTCTGAATTCTCAAAATGGTCATTATCTCCCCCCAAAGATCAAGAAGTAGGTCACTAAGGACTACTGAGTGCAATGAAGTTGATGTGGTTTCATTTGAAGACTGTATTTTAGTAGAGGGTTCTCAGAAATAATAGCTAAATGAGTGTGTATAAAAGAAAAACTGGCTCTAGTGGGGGTGACATAGTTGAAGATTTTAGGATATTTGTGATGTTCATGTGTAATTTATAATATTTTTTTCAATACATATATTTTGTTTTATCTCTCCCCTCAACTTCCCTTTTCTATCCCTTCTTACCTCTGCTTGTCTCCCCCACTGGTCCTCCCCTTTGCTTTTGTATCTCATGAATTCCTTTGTTTTCCCCTTAAAATTGGTTTGTTCCTGTTTCTACTTTCGTTATGCACACAAATACAAAAATTTAAATTTAAATTTGAATTCCATATAAGAGAGTAAATATACTGTGTTTCTTTCTGAGTCTGCCTTGTATAACAAAATGATATCCAGTTCCATCATTGTATATCAAATATTATAATTTCAGTTTTTAGTGAATGGAAATTCTATATTCATATTCTCTCTCTCTCTCTCTCTCTCTCTCTCTCTCTCTCTCTCTCTCCTTTATTCATGTTTTGATGGACACCTAGGTTGGTTCAATTTCTCACTGTCATCAGTAGTGCAGGAATAAACATGGACGTGTATGTATCTCTGTTGGATGCTGATTTAGGGCATTTTGTTCAGAAGTGGTATACCTATGTCATATGATGATTCTATTTTTGTTTTTAATCTTTTTTTAGAAACTTCCAAACTGATTTCAGCAGTGACTGTGCCAGTTTTCATTCCCACCAGCAGTATATCAGGTCTGCTTTCCCCTTACATCCTTGCCATGTGTTTGGTTTCCTTTGTTTTCTTGATGACTGTACTGAGTGAGCCAAGATAGAATCTTAAGGAGGTTTTAATATGTGTATGATAGTTAAGCTTAGGTGTCAACTTGACATACCTGGTATTAACTAAGATCAGCTGAGACCACACCTGGAAGAATAAACTGAGACCATCTGAAAGGATTATACCTGCCCTGAATTCCATGGGAACTTCCTAGATCCCATAGGAACCTCCCAGTAATGGACCATATAAAAAGGACCACAGTATATAGGTGGAGAGACATTTCCAGGAATACTCAAGCAATGTGGAAGAGGTCTGCTGTGACTTGGCCTGATGCCTACCTGCCGGTTTCAGTCATGATGCTTCCATCGCTTTGAAAGACTGTATCTGTTTCCCTTCTGGAACTGTAAGTTGAATAAATCTCCCTTTTTCCCATAAGTTGTTTGACTTGGAATGCTCTCTCATAGCAATAGTAAAGAGTAACCGTTACAATGCAGTTCCTTGATGACTGAGGACACTGAGTGCTTTTCAATTACTTATTAGCCATTTTTACTTCTTTGGAGAACTATATTAATTTCCTTACCCCTTTATTGATTTAATGATTTCTTTTCATATTTAAATTTAAAGTTCTTTTAAAATTTGTATTCTTTTAGGCCTTTTTAAATGTATCATTTCATTTTCACCTTTTATTACTCAATCCCAGTTCACATTTCCCCCTCTTCATGCCACCTTCTTCCCCCTATCTCCCTTCTACTCTCACGTCTTTCTGTGCATTTGCAGCTCACTATGTTCCATCAGGGTTCCTATTAATATCATGTATCGGGAGGACAAATACTAGTGGGCATAACTCTGAGTAGAGTAGCTTCCTTTCTGCCCCATCCAGTCTTGACCTTTAATAGTCTCTGAGGGGAGATTCAATGCATGATTCTGGAAAAGACATAAGAGGTAGCAGCAGCTGATGACAGGTTAGGTAACACAGACATAATGGAGGTAGAAAGAGCATGCTGCAACTAAGAACAGACTGCTTGCAGAAACAAGGATGGTCTACTTAACCTCAAGGCCCACCCTCTGTGATATGCCTTCCTCCAGCACAGTTGCACCTCCTAAAGTTGCCATGACCTTCCCAAACATTGACATTAACTAAGGATGCAAACATATGAACCTGTGGAGGATACCTCACATTCAAACCATGACATGTCATAAAGATACCTTGTGGCGTCATGGAAGTATAACCAACTACAATAACTTCATGTTTACAGAGGTCTGATCATGTCTCTGTTTCTCGCCACCTTCAGACTCTTAGCATTCTTTTTCTTCATTCTTTTTTATTTGTGTAAAATATTACTTTATAATATTTTCATCCTTTAGTCCCAACTCCCATCCCCCCTCCTTTTCCCTTTGAATCCTTTCCTCTTCGCTGCCAGACTCCCTCCTACTTTCAAATCTTTTCATTTGTGCAGCCCACTGTGTTTCATCTAGCTTGCCTTTGATGACAGATGTCTGACCTACTCATGCTCCAGCAAACATCCTAGATCAGTAGGTATACCATTAAGGAAAGCATCTTCCTTGTCTTCCCCATCAGCATTAGTCCTCATCAGTCTCTCAGAGAGGTGTGGAATTTCTTTTTGTGATAAGTCCCTGTTTAGTTCTAGGACACACTTTTTTAATTGGGCTGTTTACATTCTAGGTGTTTAGTTCTTTTCAGTTTTTTTGTATACTCTGGGGATTAATCCTTTCTTAGATTCAGACAATTTTCATTCTTCTACATGTAGATAATCAATTTCCCAGCACCACTTGTTGAAGATGCTGTCTTTTTTTAGCTTCTTTGATGCATTCATCCTTCTCTTCTATCTTGCGCCTTCCTTCCAATATTCTGTAGCCCTGGTTCAGTTCCCATATATTCTTTCAGTCTGTTTCTCTCATGGAATATTTTTCTTTCATCTTCTATTGTGACTAATAGTTTTGTTGAATATAGTAGTTTGTGTTGGATTTATGATCATTCATAACTTGTAGTATATCTCTCCAAACAACTTTTATAATTTCTATCAGTTGTGTGGCTTGGTCCTTCTATGTTGCAACTCTTAAGATTTTATCTTTAATGTGCATATTTGGTGTGAGACCTATCATGTCTTAGGGTGTTCCTTTTTTGTCCTGAGTATTTATTTCATGTTCTGTATTCCTCTTGAATCAGGATGGGTATCTCTTTTCTTAGGTCAGGGAATTTTCCTTTATTATCTCATTACTTGGATCTTCGTCTTGTGTGTCTGTCTCTGGGATACCATGATCCTTACGTTCGGATCAAGCATGTTTTTCAATTTATTGGTTTCTCTGATTGGCTTACAAGCTTCTCTTATCTTGTCTTCCAGTTCTGAGACTCTGTCTTTTATGTGATCAGTTCTTTTTTTGAGAATCTCTATTGAATTTTTTATTCCAGTGTTTTAATTTTTTAGTTCCAGTGTTATTTCAGCCTGGGCTTTTTTCAGTGTTTCCATGTGTGTTTGCAGATCACATTGGTTTTTTTTCTTCAGTGGTTTCTATGTCTCGTTTCAAGTCCTCAACTGTCTTTCTAGTTGCATCTTTTTTGTTTGTTTTTCTCCATTTTCTTTCCTGAGTTTGTTTGTTCTTCATATTTGCTTAGACATTTATCTATGTTCTCTTGGAACTGTTGGAATATACTTATAATTGATCTTTAGAGTTTATTTTCCTAATTATTACTCTCCTGGGTATCTCCCAATGGACTATCCTCTGTGAGATTGATGCCTTGAGATTGGTGATTTGGGGAGGAGAAATGTTTTCTTAGCTTCTTGTGGGTTTTTTGTTATTGTTGTTGTTGTTTTTCCGATGTAGTGTGGACATCTGAATTAGGATGTTGCCTATTTTTTATTAATATTGTTATTTTGCTTATGTCTACTGTGTGAGCTAGGGTTTCTATTTGTGTATACAACTTTTAGGATGGGCATATGTTGACTAAGATTCTATCTGAAGTCCCTGGGTACTGATTCTTTGGTAGCATGATTGTCTTCTATCTAGGATGCTACTGTTCAGCACTTAGATGATATTTGTAGGGTCTATGTTTTGCTTTATATTACTTGTCAGATATTGGTGTATCCGCTTAAGACAGAGTTAGCAACCCCAGCATTCTCTAGCTGTAGGAGAATGTAGCTGCTTCTCAGTTGAGCTTTCTAAAGTTGCTGTGATGATGTCTTATTAACTGGAAGCCTTTTCTCTCTTTAATTTTGTAGTTTGGTGTCATATCGGATCTTCTCTACCTGGGCTAATCTTGTGTGGAGGATTAATGGGGGGATTAGGGTTGCTGGCTTAGCAAAGGGGAACAGAGTCAGGTGGAATCCTGGGACCTTGATTCTGATCTGGCTCACTGAGGATAGCCCTACTTCAGCTGTGGGGATGGCACAGAAAAGGGGGCAGAATCAGCCAGAGTTCTGGGACTGAGGCTCTGACCCAGCAAGCTGAGGGCAGCCATATCTCAGCTGTAAGAATGGCATAGCAAATGGGATGCTCATAACATTCTTCCTGCGTCCACTTCCATCATACTCCCTGAACATTAGGGTGGGTATGGTTTAGATTTCATGATTAGAGCTGAGCAGTCAGTTACTTATTTTCTGCACTTTGGCCAGTTGTGATTTTCTGTAATAAATACTTTCCATTGCACAGCACTGAGTACTCCCTTAATCTATGGATACAATGATAGATGTTTAGAAGGCAATTTAATATAAAATCCTATAGCTAAACCTTTATAGCTCATTCCCCTCTATACCCCCCACCCCAAGCCTATGCCCTTTCACAGGTCTTTGGCCTGGTTTTTAGCCAGTACTGGGAACATGATCCCTGCTTGAATGTAGGCCTAAATTTTTTTAAATACTTTTTTTTATATGTATTTATTTTTTTTATTTCCACTCATACAAACTTAACAGGTACACCGGTCCTTTCCCTCCCTCCACCCCCCCACCTTCCTGTGCCCCCCTCCTTCTTCCTCCCCCTCCCATCCCTGGAGCATCCTTTAATGAGCATGCCAAACTCTCCTCTGGGTCCTCCTCTCTGATGAGGTACATGGACCCAGTGGCATTTCCCAGAACCATTTCCTGTGTTCCCTTTAAGCATAGGAACACTACTGTGGCTGTCAATCCCTTGCCGCCAAGGATCCTAGTGCCTTTAGCAAACGCTAGACTTTGTGGGGTCAATAGTGTGTTGGACATTGTGCAGGTCATGCAAAGTCCAAATATGATTGCTTCGACCCTAACTTGTATGGAGTATCTTGCATATCATTACTCCTCCCATCCTTGTTGTAGGCCTAAATTTAGAGAACAGTTGATAACCCCTTTACACTCACGCCACTATTGTGGTCACCTTTTACCTGGGTTGTGTAGCTTGCAGCTTTCACAGGTGGATGAGATTGTTGACTGCTTTTCTCTCCTGGCAGCTCCCTAGTGCTTTTTGGTACAGTGAAAACTGACTGCCTAGGAGGAAGCTTATAGAACAGTTCCTTCCACATTCTTTTTTTCCATGTTTTGTGGTCAAAGTGAATGGCATCTTCAGCAACAGGGTCATATTGTCAGTGTCTGGATGGCAACAAGAGCAGTGAGAAAAGCATATACCATTGGGGAGGTTCTTGGAACCTTTCAGGTCAACAGCTTGTTGGGAGGTATCACATATCTGGTACTATGAATTTCATTAAATTGCCTATAGCTTCTGGTAGGAGTGTAACATGGCATTTCCGTTGTATCCTGTGACAGTTTGCCTGTATAGTTGCTTATAAAATCATGACAAAACCACTTAAGAGAACAGGATGTTTATTTTCTCTGAGGATTATCTGGTTACAGTTCCTTCTCCAGCTCGACAATAGAGCCCACACCAACATCAAAGGCCAAGGGAACTGATCACACCATATCTATATAATGCTAAGAAAGGGACAGTCCTTACTTGCCCAACCAGCATGTCTGAACAAGTATACAGAAAGATGCCAACATTATCATCCAGTTCCCTCCATCTTATTAACCTGCCTAAGAACTAATCTCTAGACAATCTCTTGCTGGTTTGCTCTGGGGGTAACTACTAATTTTCTGTGAAAGTGCCCAGATCTCAAACCCTCAACCATCAAGTTGATTCCTGTATGAACATGTCTGACTTCACCCCTTGTCAACCTGACACAAAAACATCACTTTGAAACTATAACCTATGATACTTGTCCCCATAGGTGTTACGTTTATTAATTCTAAAAGTCTGGGGTAGAGAGATGGCTCAGGGTTAAGCCTCTACCTCATAAGCACAAGGTTCTGAGTTTGGATCCCAGATCCCACCAAAAATGCCAGGCAGAAATGGCAGTAGCCTGTACTTCCAATCCTGGAAGGCAGAGCCTGGGAAACTCCAGAACAAAGTAAACATAAGGAAGAAGCAATACAGGGTGTTGTGGTTGGGCACAGGTGTCAACTTGACAGTTGGGGTTTTGAGTTCTGAGAACATTTGTGGAAAATTGATTGTTGAGTTAAGCTCAGAGCAAACCTACAGGAGATTGACTAGCTGATGGGAAAGGCCCAGCCCATGGTGGGTGGGAGTAGACTCTGCACAAGTGAATAAAATACAGAGAGGTGGTTGAGGAAGTTGGCATCTTTGTGTACATTTGTCTAGACATGCTGGTCTGGCAAGTATGGATCATCCCTCTCTCACCTGTTATGTGGTGATGGTGTGGCCAGTTCCCTCAGCTCTGGTATTGGTGCATGCTCTCTGTCAAGCTGGACTATGAACTAAAACTGGAAAATCAAGAGAAAATAAATTCCTTGTTCCCTGAAGCCATTTGATGGTCATTTATCAGCAACCATGCAGGCTAACTGCAACACAGGGTGATTCCCAAAGTCAACCTTGGGTCTCCATAGGCACACACTGTGTATTCTAATACACACAGACACACACAGAGAGACACATGCAAAAAAATATAAAAGTCTGAAATTAAAAGTCTTCATGATTCAATCTTAAAATGTCAGTTATTAAAAGTTCAGTTATTAAAATGTTGAAACTGAAAGTGTCTTCTTAAAAAAATATCCAAAATGTCGGGCTGGAGAGGTGGCTCATGGGTTAAGCCTCCGCCTTGCAGGCGGAAGGTCCTGAGTTCGGACCCCAGATCCCACGTATAGACGCCAGGCGGAAGCGGGGGCGGCCTGCGCTTCTGGTCCTGGTAGGGCGGAGCTTGTGAATCCCGGGGCAGAAGGAGGTGGAGGCGTCCATGGTGGTTCGCGAATTTGTCAGTGGTTCTACACATACACAGACACACACACACACAGACATACACACACGCGCACACATACACACGCACATGCACACAGTTGAATAAATAATAAAAAAAATTTTAAATAAAAAAAAAGAAATGTCCAAAATGTCTTAATTGTAAAGTCCTGTCAAATCAAATCAAGTTAAATTCTTTCACACAGAATAAACATCAAAACAGAAGCACTGGATCAGAGCAAGAAAACATCAAATTAAGACTAAAGTCCAGCAAATCAAATACCGCATCCTGTACCTCAATGTCCATCTTCTGTTGCTCATCATGTAGTCATGGTGGCTCAAAGATTTTAGGCAATCCTACTCCCTCTTCACAGTTCAAAGTTCCACAAGCAGTATTTCTCTGAACCAGGTTGAATGTCATGGTTTTGACATCTCCAACATCCCAGGTTTACCTCCATAGGTAAAAGTTTAACCTTTCTTTGCAGGGACCCTAACCCACCATGTGGTGACAAGCTTTAGCTGTCCTCCATGAATCCCTCAATCCTGCATTAAAACCACTAACACCTAGATGATGGTGACAGGTTCTGCAGCAAGGTTGAGATTCAATGTGGACTCCTTGTACCACAGCTATATGAACTTCAACATGCTGGTCCTGGAAAAGAACTTTTCTAGGTAGCTAAAACATTTGAAGGGAAAGAAATGGCTTCAGTTTGGGCTTTCAGCCTCTGAAGGAATCTGGGTTTTAAACCATAGAATCTCCATACAGTGGTATTTATTCTTTTCACCAGCCCAGTTCAAAGCACTAGGTTTTCCTTCAGTGATTCTCATTTCTCCAATAGCCACAACTGTTCTTCTGTCTGTCCTTTCTATATCCAAAACTTCAAGGCTGCTGTATTAGTTAACTCTTTTCTGTTTTTGTGTCAGACAATATCAAAAGTCAAACAAATTAAAGAAGAAAAGATTTATTCAGCTTACAATACCAGAGGGGAGATACAGTCTTCATAAAGGAAGCAGCACAGCTGGTGGCAGAAGCTGGAGGAGGCCTAGGTGACATCCATCTGGGAGGCTGAGAGCTGCAAGACTGCCAACTGCCAGAACAGACCTCTCCTGAAAGTAGGGCGGGGCTAATCCACCTCAAGGTCCACCCCTGGTGACCGCCTTCCTCCAGCAAGGCTCCACCTCCTAAAGTTGTCATGACCTTCCAAAAGTATGAGCCATGAAAACTGCTAACATAGCTTACCTCTATCAAGCAAATCAGTCCATCTTTAAATTAAACATTGTCAAAGTCCTTGTTCCTTTCATCACAAACTGGACCCAAACAGTCCACATCTCTCATAGCATTTTCATTCTAAAGACAGCCCATTGAACTGTGCAGAGCAGTATTTGTAATTCACAGACTTGAGAGCTTCAAACATTTCAAAGTTTCTCCCACAAGGCATTCAAAATCCACAAAAGCTACATTATCAGATTTATCCACTCTTCTGGTACCAAATTGTGTTGTAGTTTGCTTATGTCGTTGCTGATAAAATCAAGACAAAACAATTTAAGAGAACAAGGTGTTTATTTTCTCGTATGATTGTCCAATTAGGGTTCCTTGTCAGCTTGGCAGGAGAGACCGCACCAACACCAAGGACCGATGGAACTGACCACACCATATCCACTTAACTCTAAGAGAGGGAAAATCCTTACTTGCCAGACCAGCTGGCCAAGTATGCAGAAAGATGCCAACTTCCTCATGCAACACCTTTGATCTTATTCACCTGCTTGGACTTTTCTATTAACCAGTTCTCTACAAATATGGTCTGAGCTGAAACCCTCAATGGTCAAGTTGACACCTGTATCTAATTATGATATTTCACCCCTTGTCAACTTGACAGAAAAAAATGTTTCTCTTTTGAACTATAATCTTCAATTCTTGTCTCCACAGGTGTTAAATATCTTATAAATTTTAATTTTATTTCCAAAACTTTAAAAGTTTTCATAGACAAGTATTAAAATGTTCTGTCATTAAAACTTAAGTTCCAACATTTTATTTTGTTTTTATCTCTAAATTCACTTTTTATTTTACATATAACATTACCATCTTATACCTACATACATTCTAAAATATTAATAAACAGTTTCAATGAAAATGAAATAACTTCAGAAAATTGTGTAGTTACATTAGGTAGTAAATAGCTGACAAGAGCAAATGAATATTTTCCAAATGAGTACTCCATAGTACAACAATTATGGAAACTACATCTCAATAATGATTACTCTTTGATACATGGAATGAAATTTTAGACAAATATGAGTAATAGAAATTGTTTCTGTTTTAGATATAGTGTCATCTATTGTAGTTTGCCCCTGATCTCAGTATGCAGTGAAGGATGCCCTTGATCTCCTTTAATCATTGCTATTGCAGGCATATACTATCAGACCTCGAAGATTTCATTAACTCATGTAGTTACTTCTAGTGCTACTGATATCCTATTGATAGACTCACTGTGTGTTGCAGTCTGCCTGCATGGTTGCTGATAAATGACCAGAACACAGCTTAAGGGAACAAGGAGTTTACTTTCTTACGACAGTCCGGTTACAGTTCATAGTCCAGCTTGACAGGAGAGCACACACCAACACCAGGGCTGAGGGAACTGGCCACCATAATGGCTGAGAAATGGACAATCCTTACTTGCCAGACCAGCATGTCTGGCCAAGTATACAGAAGGATGCCCACTCTCTCAACCAGCTCTCTGTGATTTATCCAGGGCCTAATCCCACCCACCATGGGCTGGGTCTTCCCCAGCAGCCAGACAATCTCCTTCAGGTTTGCTCTGGGATTAACTCAACCATCAACTCTCTACAACTGTGCCCAGAGCTCAAACTTTGAAGAGTCAAGTTGACACTTGTGCTTAACTATGACACTGTGCATGGTTCTATTCCTATGTTTTGCTCTAACAGTTTTTAAAAATTTTTTTAACTTTGTGTGTGTGTGTGTGTGTGTGTGTGTGCGCGCGTCTGGGTGTCTGTGTCTCAGGGGACACTGTGTGTCCCTGTGGAGGACCAAGGGTGACTTCAGGAATCATCCTGGATTCTTTCTACATCCTTTTTGCTTAGCTCTGGGTTTTCCCAGGCTCTGCCCATCAGGGCTAGAAGTGCAGGCTGCCACTGTTTCCACCTGGCATGGGCTTGTGAGGCAGAATCTTAACCCCTGAGTCATCTCTCCAGTCTTACTCTAATAGTTTTTCCCTTTTACCCTTGATAACATTTTTATACACTTGTCCCAACATGATACAACACATATTTGTTTTAGTGTTCTTGGACTTAAATATAGTTGTTTTAAGAGGAGTTGTCTCCTGTGATTGTTAATGTTATCCTCACAGTTATGAATCAACTGCCTATAAAATCAAAGAATAATATGACCAAAAAAATTATGATAATGGGAAGGAAATAAAAACAACCAAAAATTTTGGTAAGCTAATCAAAATGTCTAAGCAGGTAAGAATGAACAAATCTGCTTGTACACAGAGCATGTGGGAGTTGAAGATAGGAGACTCAAGAATGCAAAGCCAGGCTTGGCTACATAACAAATTCAAATCAGCATTGGCTACCAAAGGCCATTTCTCAAAAAGCCAAAAAGAAAATGTTTTACAATTTCTACACAAGAGATTAAAATTTAAGAAAATACATTTGTATAACAAGGAAGACAGTAACATAGCTGGTCCTCCCTATTTCTTTCTTTTTTATTAAGAATTTATTTATACAAATAAAACGAGTTGTCCTCCATGCCCTTCCATCCCCTCCTTTCCCCAATTCAGTGGTGGTGTAATTGGTTAGCATGTAGTACTTACATGACAGTGCTGTCTCTTCTTAAAAATAGTAAAAATTATTGTGTGATCTACAACACAATGTGGTGTTAAGGCATGGTCTGGATAAACATGGGGGAAACATCTTACCAGGACAACTGCCAGATGAGCTCTCCTCATTTTTATGTTTGTTTGTGCAGGTGTGGGTGTGTATATGTGTATGAGTGTGTGTAGATGGGGTCACCATGTGTGCCCAAGGTTGATTTGGGGATTATCCTGTGTTGCCCTAATACCTTATTGTTTTGCTCTGGGTTTTCCCAGGATTCCCCTTTCAGGGCAGGAAGTACCAGCAGGACCGGAGAGATGGCTCAGAGGTTAAGACTCTGCCTCACAAGCCCATGCCAGGGGGAAATAGTGGTGGCCTGTACTTCCATATGGCATTTTTATGTGAGATCTGGGATCCAAACTCAGGTATGCTTGGGGGACAAAGGCTTAACCCCGGAGCCATCTCTCTAGCCCCAAATGAGCTGTCCTCTTAATTATATCATAATTTCAGCCCTGCATAGAATACATGAGACATCATCTAAAAACTAAACAAAAAACTACAAATGACCAAAAAAAATCCAATATTAAGATTCTCAAGGAATCCTGACATTCCTTGCTTAGTATGCATTCACTGATTTGAGAGGCCATGGACTGTGGCATCTGTTATATTCTGCAGACCAAATCCATACTCCAAATTGAAGATCAACTCAGGTTTATTCAAAAGAATATTCTATGAGCCCAAGAACACTAAGTGGCTGTAGTTTTCCAACATCAACATCCCTGTACAGGGTCCTCTGAATATTATCCAGGTCCTGCCACTCCTACCAGGTGAAGTCCACAGCTATGTCCTCAAATGATACCCCATTATTGCTTGATGGCGTCCAGCATCCTCTCCACACAGCAGCACCTTCATGGTCTGCATCACCACTCAGGCCTCCGATTCCAACATCTTAAAAGTTCAAAGTCCAATTGTGTTCACAGCCATTGCCGCACAGCCTCTCACTCAAGGAGCTCTACCTGAAGGAATGAGGGGGGGGTATGTAAGGAGGTCACCATACCATAGCTCGTAATAAGCAAATCTTCCTCTTCCTCCCCTTCCCCCCACTCCAACCTACAAATCCCGGTGGTACAGCATCCTGGAAGGAACTGGCTACAAAAGCCGCTCATAAGAGTGCGCCCTCTACTGGAGGGGTGAAGAAACCTACTTACAGACAAGGTACTGTAGTGCTTGGTGAAATTAGGCACTACCAGAAATCCACTGAATTTCTGATTCACAAACTCCCTTTCCAGCATCTGGTGCGAGAAATTGTTCAGGACTTCCAAACAAATCTGTGCTTCCAGAGTGCAGCTCTTGGTGCTTTGCAGGAGGCAAGTGAGGCCTAGCTGGTTGGCTTTTTTGAAGATAACCAACCTGCTATTCATGCCAAACATGTAACCATTATGCCAAAAGATATCCATCTAGTATACTGCATACCCAGAGAATGTGATTAAGAATCCACTATGGACTTTGTATGACCTGCGCAATGACTGACATATATCATTGACCCCCCCCCCAAAGTCTAGCATGGATCACAGGCACTAGGATCCTTAGAGGCAAGGGATTAACAGCCACAATAGTGTTCCTATACTAAAGGGGAACACGAGAAAGAGCTCTAGGCCATGCTACTGAGTCCTTACACCTCATCAGAGAGGAAGACCCAGAGGGAAGTTTGACATACACACTAAAGGATGCTCCAGGAATGGGGGAGGAGGGGGGTACTGGGAGAAAGGGAGGGAGAGGGGTAAAGGAAAGGGAAAAGGGGGGAGGGAGCAAGAGGATCCAGGGAAGGCTGGAGGGAGGGAGGGGAATGGGGCACCTATCAAGTTTGTATGAGTGGAAAAAAATACTGACCTGAAAGTACTCTGAAACAACAGCTTCCAATAAAATAATTTTAGGTTTGGAAAAAAAAAGGATCCATTATGATGAGAAACATTTCATTCTCAAAAAAATTCTCTTTTTTCATCTTCCTGTTATCATTAGTTCTGAATGTTAGCTATCTTTTTTCTATGGGGTCAAAAGGTACCTAAGTATATGATTGTGAGTTGAAAACTAGGTGACAGGAATCAGATATTGGCAGTTTTTCCATTTTCATTTGTTTGTGAATTTTTAATATAAATGTGGGTTGTAAAGCATTAATGCTAGTCAAATGTTTCAGTGAACAAGTTTCAGCAGCTCAACTTTATAACAATTATAAATAAACCTGTTATATTTTCTGGACAATGCCAGCATTTTTATTTTTTGAAAATAACTTAATTTCTTATTTATAACAACTAAGTGGTGTTTATAGCATTTTTATCATACAGTAGATTCCATTCACTATAGTTTTCTAACTAAGTTTTCCTACATGCAGATACATGTTTGATAATGTCGTCTAACTTCTGTGCTGTAAGTTTGCTATTAAGATACATTAAAAAATGGTTCAAGTCACTTAACCATAAGAGTCTATCAAACTAAATAAGTACTCCAACACAGGTAAAACATCAAAATAGAAGCATCATGACAATGAGAAAACATCAAATTAAGACTAAAGTGAGCAAATCATATACTACATCTTGTACTTCAATGTCCATCTTCTGTTTGTTATCATGTAGTCATGGTGACTCAAAGATTCTGAGCAATCCCCAGACCCTCTTCACAGCGCAAAGGTGCTCAAGTAATGTTTCTCTGAACTAGGTTGAATTTCCAGGCACTGCCATCCTCAGCATACATACCATGCTTCTGGCATCTCCCACAACACTCTGGGTTCACTTGTGCAGTTAAAAGCTTCACCTTCCCTTATAGTAACTCCAAACCTGCCACTTGGTGCTAAGCTTCTGCTGCTCGTGAACCTCTTAATTGGTCATTAAAACCTGTAGCACCTGGAGAATGTTGACAATTCTGCACTGAGGTTTTAATGTAATTTTTTACATATGCCTGACATGATGTGCACCAGCAAGTATCATAGATCATTGGGCATTTTATTGAGGAAAGCATCTTCTTTTTCTTCCTTATCAGCATTAGTCCTTGTCAGTCTCTCAAGAAAGCATGGAGTGTGGAGCATTTCAGAATCTTTCCCCTTCCATTGTGCAATGTTGATAGGACAGTTTCTGTGCAGTTCATGTAAAAGTATACATATCTACCATTAAATCATGGATGACACATCCCTGTCATGTCCAGGGGATTTTTGATCCACCACTATATGACTTCAGGCCCTTAGAGTTTTATCATCCTTTTTGTGATGTTAACTGAGCCTTGTGGTGGGCGGGGGGGGGGGGGGGGGGGGGGGGTGGCTATATAGCAAATAGGAAGCTTTGAGACCAGTTTTAGTGTGAGTAATTCATGGGGCAAGAGGAGGGAGGATTGGGCGGGACATGGCCCAGATCTGAAAAACCAACATGCAGGTGGGTAATTTATGGGGTGGGAGGAGGAGGTCGACTGTGTTTTTATTGCCTCAGAATTGCTTTGGCAATCCATGGTCTTTTGTTCTTCCATAGGGATTTTTAAGAATTCCAGGTCAATACCTTTTAAGGCTAGAATTATAGGTAAACTGCTATACCCACTTAGCAGTTTATGTGGGATTGGTTCTGGCATCTCCAACAACACTTTGAGTTCACCTCTGTAGCTGTAAGATTCACTTTGCTTTGCAAGAACTCTAAACCTACACTTGGTGACAAACTTCATCCACTCTCCATGAAAACCTCAATTTTGTATTAAAATCAGTACCACCTGAGTAATGCTGGCAAATTCTCAGGTGAGGTTGAAACATACCTTGGACCTTTCAAATCACAGCTGTACCAACCCCGGAAAATCCCCCTTGCAAGGCAGCCAAAATGCTCAAAGTAGAAGAAATGCCTTTGGTTTTAGGCTTTCGTCCCCTGTAGGAGTCTGGGTTTTCAAAACACTAAATCTCCATATGGTAGTACTTATTTCTTCCGTGGTCCCAGTATAAAACACAAATCTTTTCTTCAGTAGTGTTCATTTCTCCAAGGGAGCTGCAGCTACTCTGCTCTCTGCTCTTTTGTCATCCAAAAGTATCAAGGATTGCCAACACAGCTCCTTTCTACCAAGCAAACCAGTGCATCATCTTTAACTTCAACCTCTTCAGCAAGACTTCAGACATTTCCAGACATCTTAAAAAAATGTTCAAAATCTACAAAAGTCACTGTACTAGTTATTTTTATCTGTTTCTGTGAGAGGATACCCAAAGCCAAACAATTTAAGGGAGAAAGGGAGATTCACTCAGCTTACGGTTCGGGGGGAGGGGGGAGATACAGTCTTTCATGGCAGACACGCATGGCTTTCTGACAGAAGCTGGAGACAGGCTAAGTCATACCCATTTACAAGGCTGAGAGCTACAAGATCCCTTACTGCAAAAGCACAGTTCTTCAGGAAATAGAGTGGGACTACTCCACCTCAAGGCCTACTCCCTGTGACTTCTTTCCTCCAGCAAGCCTCCACCTCTCAAAGATGCCATGACCTTCCCAAACACATGAGACTGGGGGGGTCACATTTTAAATCATGATACCCACGTAAACCAGATTATCAGCAATACCCCCATTTTTCTGATTTCACATTCTATTACAGTTAGCCTGTGTGGTTGCTAAAATATAACAAAACAGCTTAAGGGGAAAAGGGGTTTAATTCTGATGTATAGTTGTCAGATTACAGTTCCTTGTCCAAATTGACAGGAAGAGTCCATACCAACACCAGGGAACTTGCGATGCTATATCCATACATCTACAGGACTGCTGAGAGACGGACAATCCCTACTTACCAGACTAATATGTCTGGCCAAGTATACCAGAGGATGCCAACTTTCTCAACTTGTTCCTTTCATCTTATTTACCTGCCCTAG
Source organism: Typhlomys cinereus (assembly GCA_023101885.1). Taxonomy (NCBI): domain Eukaryota; kingdom Metazoa; phylum Chordata; class Mammalia; order Rodentia; family Platacanthomyidae; genus Typhlomys; species Typhlomys cinereus. Next base: position 3,267,041 of record JALPQD010000236.1, on the reverse strand, counting down.
GTCTAGTCCCATCATGGGCCTTCTCCATCAACTAGACAATCTCCTGCAGGTTCTCATTAGGCATGACTACTAATTCTCTACAAATGTACACAGAACATGAACCCTCAACTGTAAGGTGGACATCTGTATCTTAACTGTGACAGGAACTATAGATATTTGGGCAACTTCATGTAACTTGCTTATTCCTTACCTAGTAATTGTGAATCATGTGATTTTTTTCAGTAACTGAAGGTATAACAACCATCTATGTTGCCAAGTGCTCAAAAATGACTTCTCAGTGGATTATTTCTTGTACTTGAGAAGGTACACATTTTAGGTGTACAGTGATATTTCATGAATGGCATTTTGGCAGTCCTTAGGCCATACTAAATGGTTGATGATGGTATTCCATAGGATTATGTTCTCATTGTCCAGGAGGCTAAGCATATTACTACATCTCTCTCTCTCTCTCTTTTTTTTTTTTTTTTTTTTACCAAAGTTGCTTTTAATAGAGGTAGTAGCACTAATGGAGGCAGTGTGGCTCAGTAGTGAGCACTTGCCTAGCTTGCACAGGACCTCAATTTGATTCTCAGTATTACATACACACACAATATGTAGCACATCAGTAGGCTTTAAAGGTCCATCATTTTCCCTTCCCCAGAGGAAAGCAATATACACAGCCAACCCCAGTGGTAATCCTGGGGAATTCTCAAAACGCTATCGAGGTCTTTTGAAAAATCAAGGGAATGGCACAACCCCCATGAACTGTGGAAATATAAAGAAGCCATGATGATGGTACCAAAGGACAAATTAGAAACTTGGATTCTTCTTTGGCTTTTTGTTACGTGATCGAATAAAATGACTGTGCCTTTTGCATCGTGGTGGCAATACGTGAGACCCACAGTCAGCCAAGACCACAAGACGTTGATGTGAGCAAGAGTCCAGGGACGACCTCAGTCTTCAGCAGGGTTTGATTTTCAGACGTGGAAGGGGATGTTCACTGTCTCCTTTGGGGCCACCAATCTGAAGAATGTGGACTACAGCTGCCACTGAACCATTATGCAGCAGCTAAAAGAGAAACTAAGACAAAACCAACAGCAAGAGTCCGGGCAACAAGCTCCGTGCTGCTGTCAGTCCCTGCATGGCGTCCCGGATATACAGCCCATGTAACCTAAGGAAGAGTCACACTTGCAAACAAAAATCTTTATGCTTTGGGACAATTCTCAAAAGAGAAAAGTTTTCAGCCCATAGTTGTCCAACTAATTTATCTTATAAAAACAACTTCAAACAACTGTCATCCAGAAACAGAATTATCCATTTTCTCCAATGTCCTCTGGAGGGAAAAGCTGGTCCAACTAGGTGCAGCAAGAATTATGTTTCCTATGTTAGCTTTTCTGTGTGAAGGACCAGGGAAACTTGTTTTTTTCATCTTGCTTTCCTTATAATGGTATCAGTATCCTTTTCTTCCTCTGAATCTTGATCTGGCATCCAACATTGATCTTTTACACTCAAAAAACGAGTATTGTAAAGCTCTGCAGTATCCTTCCTTCAGACACTGCCGCGGGGATTTTCCTTCCTGGAGCACACAGTCCGACTGCAGCAGACAGGCGCCCAGGTCCTCCTTGACGCCCACGCACGCGTGGCTCGCGGGCTTGTCCTCGTAATACCGCAGCATGGCTGCACCACCGCCCTCCTGGGCCGCGACCCCCGCCACCGGTCACTTGCCCCGCCGCTGGAGCCCGAAGCACGGCCTCTGCGAAGGGAGCCAGACTCTCACCTTTTTTTTTTTAATTTTTTTATTATTATTTATTCAACTGTCCGCATGTGCATATGTATGTGTGCGCGCACGTGTGTGTGTGTGTGTGTGTGTGTGTGTATGTGTAGAACCACGGACGAATTCGGGAACCACCATGGACGCCTCCGCCTTGTTTACTCTGCCCCGGGATTCACAGGCTCCGCCCTACTAGGACCAGAAGCGCAGGCTGCCCCCGCTTCTGCCCAGCGTCTATACGTGGGGTCCAGGATCCGAACTCAGGACCTTCCACCTGCAAAGCAGAGGCTTAACCCCTGAGCCACCTCTCCAGCCCGCACATCTCTCATCTTTAAGTAACTGTATCTCCACATCTTGCCTCTAAGGGAGAGGGATAGTCAAACACCGGTAGTGTTACCCTTATGAGTCTCTGGGCTGATGCTTTTACTAAGACACTGGCACATAGTGGGTGGTGTGTCTTGGAGTCAGTAGAATGCTGGGTTCTGGGATTTTTTATTTTTTTGTTGATATTTTTTATTTTTTATTTTTTAATACATTTTTATTATTATTTCAGCTCATACAAACTTATTAGGTACACCAGTTCCCTCCCTCCCTCCTCCTCCCCCCGTACCCCTGCTCCCCCTCCCCACCCCCCTCCCTCCCCATCCCCCAGTGCCTCCCGCCCCAATTCCCAGAGAGTCCTTTCTTGTGCATGTCTGATTTTCCTCTGGGCCCTACTCTCCGATGATGTACAAGGACCCAGTGGCCTTTCCCTGAACCCTTTCCCGTGTTCCCCTTAGGTATAGGAACACTGCTGTGGTTGCCAATCCTTTGCCTTCAAGGATCTTGGTGACTTTAGCAGATGCTAGACTTTGTGAGGCCAACAGTGTGTTGGACAATGCGCAGGGCATGCAAAGTCCAATTATGATTGCTTCAGCCCTAACTAGTATGGAGTATCTTACATATCATTGCTCCTCCCATCCTTTTGCTCTTACACTCTTACCACCTCATACATAATTACAATGAGTTCGTGTCATTCTTACCCCTTATTACCCAATCCCAATCTCCCTTTTTTTTTTTCCTTTTACAAACCACCTTCCTCACTAGTCTCCCTTCTGTTTTCATGTTCTTACATATGTGGTCCATTGAGTTTCTATTAGTGGCATTTGTGTGTGCTCTTTCTAGAGTAAGGATGATTATTTATCGTAGGTGTACCCTTGGGAAAACTTTCTCCCCTTCCCTGCCGTCTTGCATTAACATCCTCAATCTCTCAGGGAAGTGTGGTATCACTTGAGAGTTTTCCTTTTCCATGGTAGTATTGCTGTGAGACAACACTCACACACAATTTAAGGGAGAAAAGGACTTATTTGGCTTACAGTTCCAGAGGAGATACAGTTCATTAAGGAAGAGAATGCATGGCAGGTGGCAGAGGCTAGAAGTGTTTTTAGGGCATGTCATTATCATGGAGGATCAGAGAGCAAATTGACTGCAAGCTGAAAGAACAGATTACTAGCAAAAATGGGGTGGCACTAACCAACATCAAGACCTGCCCCATGAGATATGCCTTCCTCCAGTAAGACTCTACCTTCTAAAGGTGCCATGACCTTCCCAAACATTAACAGCTAAGGATGCCTGTGGGGGACAACTCACAATCAAATGGTGAACTGTTGATAGGCCAAATTCTGTGCAAGTCTCATGGAAGTAGACATAGCTGTGGTGAGTTCATAGTTGGATGGTCAAGCCCCTCTCCACCTTTGGGGTCTACCATTCTTTTTTTTCTTATACATTTTTTATTATTATTTCAGCTCATACAAACTTAATAGGTACACCAGTTCCCTCACTCCCTCCTCCTCCCCCTGAACCCCCTGCTCCCCCTGCTGTCACCCCTCCCTCTCCATCCCCCAGTGCTTGCCGCCCAATTCCCATAGAGTCCTTTCTTGTGCATGCCTGACTCTCCTCTGGGCCCTCCTCTCCGATGACGTACAAGGACCTAGTGGCATTTCCCTGAACCCTTTCCTGTGGTCCCCTTAAGCATAGGAACACTACTGTGGCTGCCAATCCCTTGCCTCCAAGGATCTTGGTGCCTTTAGCAGATGCTAGACTTTGTGAGGTCAATAGTGTGTTGGACATTGCACAGGGCATGCAAAGTCCAATTATGGTTGCTTCGGCCCTAACTTGTGTGGAGTATCTTGCAAATAATTGCTCCTCCCATCCTTTTGCTCTTACACTCTTACTGCCCCCTCTTCCACAAATGTCCCTGAGCTTCAGGATGGGGAGAGATTAGTCTGGCCTAGTTCTAGGTGGTTGATATAGAGTCTCTGAAGTTCTGGATTGTGGTTTGTTGATCTTTTGCAGTTTTGCTGCTCCTGCAATGCCCTTCACTCCATCCTGATGGGCACTGTATGTCACCCCCTGGCCAGAGACAAAAAGCTGTTAAACTGGAGTCTTATTATAAGAGCACATTCAAAGGTAGATGTAATAAGAGTAGGAAACCTCAGTGAGGGAGGGGTCAATCACCCATTTGCAAAATGGTTACTTTTTATCTCCCAGACTATATGCCCTCCCCTTCTGTTGAGATCATACCCCCTTAGTTGTAAATGATCAGGAACGAACGTCTGTGAACTTAACCAGGTGTCACATTGCTTACTTGCAGTACTTGAAGGAAGTCTATTTTCTCTACTGTAACATGCTCCCCTCTCTCCTGGTGTTTGGTGTGGCCCTCCAACCCCATCTCTCCTGGTCATAATCCTTGGAATTACTATAGGTAATACATAGATTTACCTATGAGTATCTCAAGGTAGGCTGGGTGGGATTGGTACTAGAAGCCACATATTAGGGAGTACATACGGTGCTTAATTTTCTGGGTTTGGGATACTTCACTTAATATAATTGTTTCTAATGACATCCATTTCCCGGCAAATTCCATCATCATTTTTGATGGCTGAGTAGTACTCCATTGTATAGATGTACCACAGTTTCCTTATCCACTCGTCAACTGTTGGACATTTGGGTTGATTCCATGACTTTGCTATTGTAAACACTGCTGCTATGAACATGGTCGCGCTTGTGCTATCGAGGCAAACCTCTGCTGTATGGGGGGTTATACCCAAAAGTGGAATCGCAGGGTCATATGGCATTTCAATCTTTAATTTCTTTAAAAATCTCCAGACAGCTCGCCAGAGTGGCTGTATGAGCCTGCATTCCCACCAGCAATGTAGGAGAGTTCCCCTCTCTCCACATCCTCTCCAGTATTTGTTGTTGTTTGTATTGTGGATTTTTGCCATACTGACCAGGGTGAGATGATATCTCAGGGAAGTTTTGATTTGCATTTCCCTGATGGCTAAAGAAGTGGAGCATTTTTGAAGATATTTGTTAGACATTTTAATTTCATCCCTGGTAAAATTTCTTTTAAGTTCCAGGGCCCATTTTTTAATTGGCCCATGTGTTTCCTTGGTGTTAATTTTTCTAAGTTCTTTGTGCACTCTGGACACTAGAGCTCTATCAGGTATGTGGTTAGTGAAGATTTTCTCCCATTCTGTAGGTTGCCTTTGAGCTCGCGTTACAATCTCTTTATCTGAACAGAAGCTCTTCAATTTCACAAGATCCCAACTGTTGAGAGTTGGTAGCAGTGACTGTGCCATTGGATGTCTGTTGAGGAACTGTTGGCCTAGCCCAATCAGCTCGAGGGAGTTCCCTATCCTTTCAACTATGGTTTTTATAGTCTCTGGCTTTATATCAAGGTCCTTAATCCATTTGAAATTAAGTCGTACATGGTGACAAGTATGGGTCCAGCTTTAATCTTCTGCATGTGGAGATCCAGTTTTGCCAGCACCATTTGTTGAAGATGCAGTTCTTTTTTCCATTGGATTCTTTGGGCTCCTTTGTCAAAGACCAAATGGCTGTATTTTTTTTTTGGGCTTATATCTGGGACTTCAATCCTTATCCATTGATCTGTGTGTCTATTTTGGAGCCAGTACCAGGCTGTCTTTATAACTATGGATTTGTAGTATAGACTTAGGTTTGGTATGGTAATACCCCCAGCAGTGTTTTTGTTACTCAGGATTGTCTTTGCTATCCTGGGTCTTTTGTGCCTCCATATGAATTTTGAGATTGTTTGGTCAACTTCTTTGAAGAATTGCTTTGGGGTTTTAATTGGTATACACTGAATTTGTATATTGCCTTTGGTAGGATGGTCATTTTTACGATGTTGATTCTGCCAATCCAGGAACAAGGGAGGTCTTTCCACCTTCTGGTGTCTTCTGCTATTTCTTTCTTGAGGGTTTTAAAGTTTTCATTGTAAAGGTCTTTTACTTCCTTGGTTAGGTTTATACCAAGGTATTTCATTTTGGGGGGGGGCTCTAGTAAATGGGATTGTTTCTCTCAGGGCTTTTTCACTTCTTTCATTCTGGGCATATAGGAAGGCCTCTGATTTTTGCACATTTATTTTGTATCCTGCCACCCTGCCGAGCTTCTCAATTAGTTCCAGGAGCTTCCTGGTGGAGTTTTTGGGATCCCTCAGGTATAAGATCATGTCATCTGCAAATAGGGATAGCTTGACTTCTTCCTTGCCGATTTGAATCCCTCTTATGTCCCTTTCTTGTCTTATGGCTTCGGCTAAGACTTCAAGTACAATATTGAATAGAAGTGGTGAGAGTGGACAGCCTTGTCTAGTTCCTGATCAAAGTGGGAATACTTCCAATTGTTCCCCATTGAGCATAATCCTTGCTGTGGGCTTGTTGTATACAGCTTTTATTATATTGATAAAGGTTCCTTCCATTCCTGTTGTCTCTAGCATTTTGATCATAAAATGCTGTTGGATCTTGTCAAAAGCTATTTCTGCATCTATCGAGAGTATCATGTGGTCTTCGACTTTGGACTGGTTTACATGACGAATTACATTTATTGATTTGCGTATGTTGAACCAACCTTGTGTGCTGGGGATGAAGCCTACTTGGTCCCTGTGAATGATCTTTTTAATATGTTTTTGAATCCGATATGCTAAGACTTTGTTGAGAATCTTTGCATCTGTGTTCATCAGAGAGATTGGCCTATAGTTTTCTTTTTTAAGTGAATCTTTATTAGGTTTTGGGATTAAGACAATATTAGCTTCATAGAAGGAATTTGGTAGTGTTCCTTCCTTTGTTTTTGATGGAACAGTTTAATGAGTATTGGTGTTATTAACTCCTTAAATGTCTGGTAGAACTCTGTGCTGAATCCATCTGGTCCAGGACATTTTTTGGTGGGAAGATTCGAGATTACTTCCTCAATTTCCTTATATGTTATAGGACTATTTAAATAATTCACAACTTCCTGATTCAATTTAGGTAATTTGTGTTTACTTAGAAATTCATCCATCTCTTTTGTGTTGTCAATCTTCACAGAGTATAAGTTTTTGAAATATGATGTTATAATTCTCTGGATTTCTTGGGTATCAGTAGTGATAACTCCATGTTCATTTCTAATTTTGTTAATTTGGGTTTTCTCTCTCTTGCTTTTGGTTAATTTAGCTAGGGGTGTATCAATCTATTGATTTTTTCAAAGAACCAGCTTTTTGACTGGTTGATTTTTTCTATCGTTTTCTTAATCTCGATTTCAGATATTTCTCCCCTTATTTTGCTAATCTCCTCTCTTCTACTACTTTTGGGATCAGATTGCTCTAGTGTCTCTAAAGCTTTAAGCTGCATTGTTGTTTATTTCTGATGTTTCGATTTTTTTGATGTAGGCATTAAGAGCTATGAACTTACCTCTTAGGACAGCTGTCATTGTGTCCCAGAGATTTTGGTAAGTTGTATTTTCATTATCATTCGGTTTCAGGAAATCTTGAATTTCCTTTTTAATTTCTTCCTGAATCCAGTTCTCATTCAGCATCATATTGTTAAGTTTCCAGGAGTTAGTGTATTTTCTCTTGTTTGTTGTGTTGTGGATGTCCAGCTTTAGGCCGTGGTGGTCTGATAGGGCACAGTTTAGAATTTCAACTTTTTTGATATGTGTAGATTTGTTTTGTGGCCCAATATGTGATCTATTTTGGAGAAAGTTCCGTGTGCTACTGAGAAAAATGTGTATTCGTTGATGCATGGGTGAAAAGTTCGATAGAGATCTGTAAGGTCCATTTCTTTAAGGGTTTGATTAAGTTCCAAAGTGTCTCTGTTAAGCTTTTTTTTTTCCTTTGTCTTTTTTTTATTATTATTTCTGCTTATACAAACTTAATAGGTATACCAGTTCCCTCCTTCCCTCCTCCTCCACCCGAACCCCCTGCTCCCCCTCCCCTCACCCCTCACTCCCCATCCTCCGGTGCCTCCCGCCCCAATTCCCAGAGTCCTTTCTTATGCATGCCTGACTCTCCTCTGGGCCCTCCTCTCCAATGATGTACAAGTACCTAGTGGCATTTCCCTGAACCCTTTCCTTTGTTCCCCTTAAGCATAGGAACACTACTGTGGCTGTCAATCCCTTGCCTTCAAGGAACTTGGTGCCTTTAGCAGATGCTAGACTTTGTGAGGTCAATAGTGTGTTGGACATTGCGCCGGGCATGCAATGTCCAATTATGATTGCTTCGGCCCTAACTTGTGTGGAGTATCTTGCGAATCATTACTCCTCCCATCCTTTTGCTCTTATAATTTTACCACCCCCTCTTCCGCAAATGTCCCTGAGCTTCAGGATGGGGGGAGATTAGGCTGGCTTAGTTCTATGTGGATGATATAGAGTCTCTGAAGTTCTGGATAGTGGTTCGTTGATTTTCTTTTGCAGTTTTGTTGCTCCTGCAATGCCTTTCACTCCATCGTGATGGGCACTGTATGTCACCTCCTGGCCAGAGACAAAAAGCTGTTAAACTGGAATCTTATTATAAGAGCACATTCAAGGGTAGATGTAATACTTATACCCAAAAGTGGAATCGCATGGTCATATGGCATTTGGCAATGGGAGGGTTCAATCACCCATTTGCAAAATGCTTACTTTTTAATCTGCCGGACTATATGCTCTCCCCTTCTGGTGAGTTCATACCCCCTTAGTTGTAAATGATCAGGAACGAATGTCTGTGAACTTATCCAGGTGTCACATGACCATGTTACAGTAGAGAACATAGGCCTCCATCAAGGACTGCAAGAAAGTAATCTGTTAAGCTTTTTAACTGTTGATCTATCCCATGTTGAGAGGGCGGTGTTGAAGTCCCCAAGAATTATCGTTTGGGGGTTGATTTCTTGCTTTAGACGCTGTAGGGTTTTCTTAATGAATGTGGAGGGGCCCGTATTGGGTGTATAAATGTTCAGTATTGTGAAGTCTTCCTGGTGAATTTTACCTTTGACTAAAATGTAGTATCCATCTGTGTCTCTTATAATTTTCTTTGTCTGATATAATAATGGCTACCCCTGCCTGTTTTCTGCTTCCATTAGCTTGTAGAATTGTTTACCAGCCTTTTATTTTTAGAGCGTGCCTATCTTTTGTGGTGAGATGGGTTTCCTGCAGGCAGCAGATTGATGGATTGTGATTTTTAATCCAAATTTGTAATTTGTGTCTCTTGATCGGTGAGTTAATTCCATTAACATTTAGTGTTATAATGGAGAAACTATTTTGAATTCCAGACATTTATTATGTTTAGTAGTTTTTATAAGTATATTGCTTTGCTGTTAATGGTGTTATACTTGCCTTCCGTTCTGCTGGATATGCCTGTTTTTTTCTTCAAGCTTGAGTATCATTTCTAGCATTTTTTGAAGGCTTGGTTTGGTGGACATGTATCCCTTCAAATTGTCTTTGTGCTGGAAGATTTTTCTTTCTCCCTCGATCATGACGGATAGTTTTGCAGGGTAAATCAGCCTGGGTTGACATTTTTGCTCCTTCAATACTTGAAGCATGTCTCTCCAAGCTCTTCTTGCTTTTACTATTTCGACTGAGAAGTCATTTGTTATTTTAATAGGTTTACCTTTAAAAGTGACTTGTTTTTTTCTCCCATGAAGCTCTCAGCACCAGTTCTTTATCTTGAATGTGGAGTGTTTTAACTATTATTTTCCGTGGTGAGCTTCTGTTTTGGTCATACCTGTTTGGGGTGCGGAATGCCTCTTGTATATTGATGGGCCTCTCTTTTTTTAGATGAGGAAAGTTTTCCTTGATGATCGTTTGAAAAATTTCCTCAGGGGTCGTATTTTGAAATTCTTGCTCTGGTATTCCATGAATACGCATGGTAGGCTTCTTCAGGATGTCCCATATCTCCTGGATATTTCTCTCAAGTATCTTTTTGGCTTTAACAACCTCTTCCATTGAGCTGGTTAATACTCCCACTTTATCTTCAAGGTCTGAAATTCTGTTTTCTGCTTCGTTAGTTCTGCTGATAAGACTCTGTGGAGTTCTGGGTTGAAGATAACTTGTCTTGTAGCTCAGTTTTAAACTCTGCGTGAGTCTGTTTTAACTGCTCTATGGCAGTTTTTGTTTCTTGCACTGTTTTTCTCAACTCCTCCAAGTGTCTGTTGTGTTCCTCTTCAAAGCGATTGATTCAATTATTTAATTCCTCCCGGATTTCCTCTTTCATAGTATTGAACATGGTAATGATCATATTTTGAAATTCGTTATCCTGGGTCAGGCTTTCTTGGCCATTTTCCGTGGGTTTGCTCTGGTTGGAGTCCAACATTATAGGATTAATTCCTTCAGTGGGAGATTTGTTTACTTGAGTGTTGTTTCTCATGGATTTGCACTTTGACTTTGGCATTGTCGTTTTAACTCTGGGGTTCTGGGCGTGGGCAGGGACAGAGCTTACCTAGGTTGAGGTGAGGCCTGGCTGGACCGTGTGCGCGTCCCGGGTGGCGGAGTGGGGGAAGGGAGGATGGGGCGTCAGCGGGGCGCTATTTAACCTGGGGGAGCTGGGCGGGGCCCGGGCGCAGAGGGAGTGTCCTCCTCCCAGGCCCTGCGCAGTGGCTCTGGCTGGATAGTGAGAGGAGCTGGGACCCTTGTGCTGCCTGGGATTCTGGGGGTGGGCGGGGGCGGAGCTTACCTAGGTTGTGGTGAGGCCTGGCTGGACTGCTCGGGTCCCCGGTGGCGGAGTGGGGGAAGGGAGCTCTTTCATTCTTATTGCTCTCTCTTCCCCAATAGTCTCTGAACCCTAGGTTGGATAGGTTGGAAAGTGACTTGGATATCCTGTTTAGGTATGAGAAATCCAGTTACTTAGTCTCTGCACCTTAGCCAGCTGTGATTCCCTATATCAAACACCTTCTATTGCCAAAGAAAGCTTCTAGAACAAATTCTGACAACTCCTCTCATCTCTGGGTATTATGATAAATGTTTAGAAGGCAATTTGATATCAAGTTCTAATAATTGAACCTTGACAGATTGCTGAAGAGTGGGCCTTAAATCTAATCACTGAACAGTTGGCTTTCCCCAGGTCACTATTGCACCAATTGTCATTTCCTGACAGGATAGTTGACACTGTAGCTTGTATCTTTCATAGATGTATGTGACTGTTGATTGCTTTTCTCCCCCAGCTGTTTTTGTAACACTTTCAGGTATTTGGAAAGTTGGCTAGTGAGGAAGGGATCTTCCAAATCATTTACAGCTTGTTTTTCTCATGCCTTGTTATCAATGTATATAGCAATTTCAGCAACAGACTTCCTGTCATTTTCTGGTGTGCAGTCAAAGCAGTGCCAAAAGCCTATATTGTTTTGAAGGCCTTTGAGATCTCTCTAACAGCTCCTTATATGATATCTCATATCTTTTTACTGGAAATTTTGCTTATTTGGTGTTTGGTAGCAGCTTCTCAGGTCAGTGTCTGTTATACCTTTGTCTCTCTGTGTTCTCTTGAATAATGTGTATCTGTTTGTAATTTTTATATAAAAATTAAAAGTTCTATGTTTTTGTACACTTACAGAGATCCTGTCTGGCTGTATCGCATAATCTTAATTCTACTAATTGCTCTTCCACACCTTCCTGAAATTTGTCCCCTCATCTCCTTCCACCCTTAAAAAATTTCCCCATCTTTCTTCCTGCCCCCTGTGGTCTGTCAATCCCTTCTTAAAATCTTCCCCCATTCCTCATTTAGCCCTCTCCCTCAGTAGTCCCTCTCACATTTTCTGAATGACTATTATAAGTAATCCTAGTTAGTTACACAAATCTGGACATTCTAGTGCTAGCATCCACATATAAGAGAGGAAATCCAGCAATTTACAAAAGTAACGTTGTAGTACAGTCCACCTAACCTGTCTTCATCTCTTAAAAAAGTCCCGGATTCTGGAAAGCGATGACTGGCCCTCAGTCTTCACTGTAGATTTCCCCAACAAAGGGCAGGTGTATAGTATCACATACCTATTACTTCTAGTGTTGTTTAATTGCCTCTGGGTTCTAGATCAAACATCCCAAGGCATTTTTTGTTTTGCCCTGTCTTCCTTTCTCTTCTCTGTGAAGGGACTGTATAGTCTTGTTCTTTTTTTAACTGAAAGGTTTTTTCACATCTTAATATCATAGGCAGTTCCTATGTGGTCAGATTCTTATCTGTTACTTTATCAGGCAGGGTTACTTCTTGAACTTCAACAGGCAAAGAAGCTATCCCTTGGTGAACTGCTGTATCACCTGAGGCTGCATTTTTCTAGATTTTGTAATGTGCTAGTGAGATCAAGAGTCTGTGGTGGTTCACTTGGGGATCCCAGAGAGGAACACTTTTCACTGTCATCCAGTTTTACTTGTTCATAAGTTTATTTCCTTGTCTTCTTATCTCCACACAAAGCTTGATTCAGTTAGTCTCATGCATCATTTTCATAAACAGATCTTTCTTCCCAAATAGCACTCTTCCTAGGTACTTCTTCCAACTTTCATCAGTTTCACTCAAAACATGCCTCCACTATAATTGGTGCTAAGTCTTTTGCAAACTATGGCCCTTTTCTTTTGCTGTTCCAAATGACATCACTGGTCAGGTAGAGAAAAGTAGTTTCCTGTTGTATTTGACTATGTGGCTCCCACTCCCATGCAATGGCCCCTGAGTGCTTATTTTGGTGGATCACCTACAGCGACAGTGTATACAGACTGCTGAGAGTTACTCAGTTCCATTTCCTCTGCAACAACTTCCTCTCTAACACTGCCTCAGGGGAGGAGAAACTAGCTTCCAGTGGAAAAGATAAGAAAAAGACACTGGAGATAAAGAGGTCTGTGTGGCTGTAAAGCCCATGTGCCAAGATTTGTGTCAAACTGTAGTTCTTAAGAGGGAAAAATGTTAAAGCGCCAAGTGCCATGTTCTTGAGCTTTTTGGAAAGACTTTAAAGCCTGAAGAACGGGTCACAGAAAGCATGAATATTAATACAGATGAAAACCACTAATTATATCTTAGGAGTGGGCAATAATTCCCCCAGAGTTAGCTGTGTACATTTCTCTCCTGAGAAAAGATGTGGTGTGGGTGAAAAGTGTTCACCTGGGCACATGCCTGAGACAATGAAAGTAGTTATAATCTTCAGTTGATACCAGCCATAACAGTAGGACAGCTTCCGGAGAAGTCACAGCAGTAGCTCTGGATATAAAGGTCATAGGAATGTTCCTGAAGTACAGCCCACTGCCCTTGGATGCCCCTCTGACACTTAGTATCTGCTGACCTGATTGAGAATACTTCTGGCCGAACAACACTTTGCTTCTCTTCTCTGGGCCTATAACTCTCTCTTGATTCATTCTCTATTTCACACCTTATTTGCCTTCACTCAGCCAATCAGGGTCACCTGTGTCTATATAACAGAACATTAGCAATTCCCCCATCACATTTGTCAGATAGTTCTTGAGGAAGAAAAAGAAAGGCTTTCTGCTGCTTGCACCTGCCTTCAGGATTCCTTGGAGAAGGACGGCCCCTGAGCCTTCTGCCCCAAGCAGGGAAACTCACTGCAGTACCTGTCAGCTCTATTCTCCAAGACCTGGGGCTTCAATCTTTGAGACCTGCATCTCCAGGCAGGAATTCATTCCTGCTCTAGGGCATGACCATTGCTCCTGCTCTATGAGACCTGCTGCCTCTTGACTGCTCTCAGTCAGCATCCCAAGACCTAGCTGATGAGCACAGAGCTGTGATACTGCCTAGAGGTATAACTTCCATGACACATCTCTAGGCTGTAGCACCTCTTTGAGCTGTGTAATACTTCTGGCAACTTCCTGGCTAGCATTCTGTGGCTGCGAAGAGTTAAAATCTCTCCATTCCATTGAGTTGCACTTCCATGAGGCAACCTTTTTCCTGTGTTGGTGACTTGTTTTTCAGTTAGCATTGTACCTTCTATATTAGCAGTTTTTCATCACCCTTCTCTGTCTATCTCCTTCATTCTTGGATGGAGTAAGACAGGAACCTGGTTGGAGCTAAGAAAATCAACTATCTCAGTTCCATTCAGAATCTGTTAGACCAGGGAAGCAGCCTGAGCAGCAGATGCAGTAGGGTAGGGCAGGGCTCATTCTCTGTGGCTCTGGCTGAGGCCCAGCAACATAAGCCAGCCCAGCCCTGCGCTCTGTATGGAGGGAGATGTTTAGGAGGCCCTTGGAAGTGACCCAAGGTAAGTAAACAGAATGGTGCAGGGAGAATGTGCACTTTGGCAAGATAACTAAGATAGTACAGTCTATCCATGCCACTGTACCCAATATTGCTCTTTTAAGGAAACTGTAGGTACAAGTGATGGAGACTTTTCATGCTTTATTGGGTTTTGCTAGTGTTTTCCTTTATTATCCTCTTAGCTGCTGACTCTTGATATTACTCAACACTTAGAATGCATGAGGTGGACTTACAGAGATCCTTCCCACCCTATGTGAAAAGGTTTTGTTACACAGTGCTAACAACCTTGAGTGTCTTACAGATTTGTAAAAGCATCTAAAGAACTGCAAAAACATTGATAAGAATTTGAAAAGAAGATTTCTTATATAGGTAAGCAAAGGTACTCCTAAAGGACATTCAGTGGTTAAATGTGAATCGCAGTGACGGGAGTGAACTACTTACTTACAAGTTGTTGGCCAGGGACCCCTAAAGCCCCACAAACTATAAAAACTATTACTATGATGTTGGTTGCAGGACATGGAAAAATAAAGCTGGAACTGAGCTGGAAGTTCTCTCCTTATTTCCTTTCATAGCGCCAGAAAGTACTATGTGGGCTGCTGGGGGAAAATTGCACTGTTCGGCTATGGACACCGCATGCTATAGTACTGCAAAGCCAGACAGCCTTTGTCTGCTGGTGCACTCATAGCATGAGTATTGTGGGTATGGCCAACAAATTTCTTATTGGATTTGGGGCCTGCTCCAGAGGAAGGACGCCATGCCTGGTACTATAAGACAGGACAAAAACCTGTGACCAAGGAGATCATAGGCCCCAGTGAGGAGGCCACTGTAATTGTTTTGTTAAATGAATGTGATGTACCTGAAAACTGCCTACTTATTTCTGTTTATATTCCTAGACCACTGTTGCCGTCAATGATCAGTCAGCAAGGAAACTTCCTTTTACAATGGGTGATATACCACATAGACTCATAACAACTGATGAAGCTACTAAGAAAATGTGACTCTTGCTGTGGCATAGTGGCAATGCTTAGTCATAGATGGACTATAATCACCCCTTCAAAAGGCTCAGGGAACCTTGCGGGAGAGGGGACCAGAAAGAATGTAAGAGCCGAGGGAAGGGGTGGACTCTAATATGGCATTTTTCTTCCAGGTTTATCTTTATAACAGGAGACTTTGCTCCCTGTCTAACTTGGCATGGGGTGGTGAAGGGAGAGGACATTGGGCTCTGTCTCTGTTGTGTAGCAATTGAAGTGATTTCATCTTGGAGGGCGAGTCATTAAGGCTGTGCATGTTCTAATGTGAAACATTCTGTCTTGGAAGGAGGCTCATTAAGTCTCAACAAGTTCTTAAAACTAACAAGATTCATTAGTCCCCCTCCCCAAGGTAAAGAAAGCAACAAAAAACTGCTGAGAGTAGAGAACTCTCTGGCAGGCCAAGCCGTCTGCAAGTTATGCAGAGAACTGTAATGTTGTAGCTTCTGTGAATCATCACCCAGATTGGGGTGAGCTTTTAGGTGATATAGCTCTTTTTCATTTGCCTCGGCTTCTGTTAAGTAACCCTCACCATACTCCTGTAAATATCGCAATAAAGTCTTTAGTTCCACAAATCATACTTTGGCGTAATCATTACTTTGCTCCATCATTGGCCCCTCATCTGGAATAGACATTTGTGTTGTGTCTACCCTGGATAAGTGTCACACAACAGTATTTGGGCTCCTGTGTGCCATGGCACATGTGTACAAGTCAAAGAACAACTTCTATGCAGTTGGTTCTCTCCTTCCAACTTTATTTGGGTTATAGGAATCTAACTCAGACTGCCAGGCTTATGCAGTGTCTTTCCCCACTGAGCCATCTTATTGACCCCACTTCTAATTTTTATGTAAGTTTATGTGGAGGGGGGATGTGCAAAGACAAGAAGCTGGCAAGAATCATAAGAGGCGGAATGAAGCTTTAAGTATGAAGGGAAGTAGAGAGTGAAGGAAGAGAGAGAAGAGATTTTCTCAAAAGTGAAGATGCATGAAAAGACCATAAGGATATCTGATGTTTTATAATTTTAAAATGAAAGAAACATTTGAACAAATGTACCATATGGGTAGATAAGGTTGCTTCAGAAGCCATAGGAAGTAAATGAAAATCCCAAGTTCCAAGAGTGGGTTCTCTTTCTCTGAATTTTTTATTACAAAGGTCCCTTGATATGAAGAGGCTTCCAGAATCCTGTATATAGTCACTACCAGGACACTTGAGAAGACCACACCCATGCCTCCAAAACAATACAAGTTATTGCTGCAGCTCTTGGTTCTCCACCAGAACTAGATAATAAGACCAAATTTCTTAGGATGCTACATGCTTTAGTTGAATGACATAGAGAAATCAAGCTGGAACTGAGCTAGAGGTTTCTCCCCTACTGACTAGCTTCCATAATACTAAAAAGTTCTGGGGGATAAAAGTCATTACCATTCTTACCCATTCTACATGCTGAGCAAGATATAATCATAGATATACATACATACATACATACATACATACATACATACATACATACATACATACATGTGGGTAACTGAATTGATAATCAGATTTGAGGTCTACTCCATAGGAAGGAAGGAATTCATGCCTGGTAATGTAAGTCTGATCAAAAATCTCATTGGTTCCAATGAGAAAGCTAAAGTCATTGTGTTGCTAAATGAGTATGTTGTGTCTGTCCAACTACTTTCTAAATATTTGTGTTTATGCTCCCAAATTAGCATTATTGTTGGTTTTCATTGAGCTGCAGTTACTGCAGAGATTCATAACTGGTCAAAGTGCTAAACATAGTAGGTGCTGAATGCTCAGACCTAAATGTCCCATTCATACTATTATTTTCCAGGAACATTGTGGGAAGAGGGGGCAGAAAGAATGTAAGAGCAGAAGAAACGAGGAGTGTTGTGGAATGTTATCAAATGGGAATGACATAGCGCTTAGTTGTTCTTGAAGTTAAATGTCTATGATTACCTGCACCGGACCTCCATGAATCAGGGCCATCACCATTCTGTCATGAATGGGGAAGGTCAAATTCCTTCCTGAGGAACAATTGATAGTTAACAGTTGTTGGAGGAGGAGGAAGCATTTTCTTCAGTAGTATAACCACTGGTAAAGTGCCCATGTTTCTAGAAGTAGTTCTAACTAAACTGAGTCAGCAAGAAATAAAAAGATATACAGTAGAGGCAGGAGACTTGCTGGGAAGAGGAAGGAGATCAGAAGTGAGGGGGTGAGAAAGGGTAATAGTTGAACATGATCAAAATACATTTTACAAATATATGGCAGACTATAGTGAAAAACTGAAAAGCTCTTGATTCCAAGACATATCCAGAATCCTACATACAGCTACTACTAGCTCGAAGTAAACTTCTTATTAAGAACTCCACACCAATGCTCTCATGTGTTTTATTCTTTCTCCAAATGCTTTTCTATTTTTAATAAAAAAATTTAATAAAAACCTGACTCTACCCCTATCAATAAAAAGAAGTATTCCTTCCCAAATGCAAATTTTACTGCAAAGTAATGATAGCCAAAAGCATGTGATAATCCTTAAGACATACAGCCAGTGAAATAAGAGTCCAAAAGTAAACCCATTTGTCTTTAATCAACTAATTTTTGTTGAGGGTACTAAAACCATTCACTTGAGAAACAAGCAATAATATTGAGGAAATTGTATAGCCACATACAAGAAAATTGGATCGAGCCCCATTCCATAGATAAATGGGTGAAAAACACAAATGTAAGGACTAAAGCTATACAATAAAATTTTTCTCCCACATTTTATTTTTTCCTAATCATGCAAACTCAATAGGTACTTCTGTCCTCTCCCTCCCCCTCCCCAGTTGCCCCCCTTGCACTCTCCTTCCCCCTTCCTTTCATCCCCTCCCTCCCTCTCCTTTTCCCAGTGCTTCCCCCTTCCTCCCTCCCATTCCCTCATCATCCTTTTATATGAATGCCAAACCTCCCTCTGAATCCTCCACCCTAGTAAGGATTCAGGACTCAGTGGCATAGCCAGGAGCCTCTTTTTGAGCTCCCCATTAGTATAGCCACTATTATGACTGTTAATCCCTTTCCTCTAAGGATCCTACTGCCTGTAGCCTTCTCCCCTGTGATCCCTGCTAGACTTGGGGGATTGTTGACATGTCAGCCATTGTGCAGGTCAGGCAAAGTCTGATTATGGCTACTGCAGCCTCAACTTGTGTAGAGTATCTTGCATATGGTCCTCCCCATCTTTAGGCTCTTACAATCTTGCTGCCCCCTCTTCCACAAGTTTCCCTGAGCTTTAGGATGGGGAGAGATTTGGCTGATCTGGTTCCAGGTGAATAATGTAGGATCTTTGGTATTCTGAATTATGGTTTGTTGTTGTTTTCAGTTTTGCTTTTCCTGCACCACCCTTGGCTGCATCCTGATTGGTATCAAAGGTCACCTCCTAACCAAAGATAAAAGACTATTTAAATGAAGATCTTACTATAAGAAGAGACTCAAAGGTAGATGGAAGAATAGGAGTAGGACACAACAGTTGGGGGGGGCAGTGCCCCATTTGCCGGTTGATTACCGTCTGCCAGTTCCTATATCCTCCCTGATTGGTGAGATCAAATCTATTCAGTCGCAAGTGACCAGGAAGTGAGAGTGAGCTGCACC